>RJWM01051994.1:0-10248 GCA_004363535.1 Dasyprocta punctata | reverse complement strand
GTGTGTGCGTGCATGTGTGTGTGTGTGTGTGTGTGTGTGTGTGTGTGTGTATGTGAGAGAGAGATGGAGGACCATGCCAGTCAACTGTCACTATAATACCTAAGATAATCAATCTAAAAAGAGAAAATTTTTCTTTTGGCTCACACTTTGGAGACCCCATTCCCTGATCAATTGGCCCTGTTACCTAGTCTCTGGTGGACTGAGACATCATGACAGGAGTACATAGTGGTAGAGCCAAGCAGATCAATGCGAGGTGTAAGAGACACGAAGGGGTCAGAACTGGAGTCCCACCCCCTTTCAAGGGGACACTCTGGTGAGATCTAAAGAATTCTAAAAGGCCTACCTCCTGAACTCCCCCAACCTTCCAGTAGCAGCACTCTGGGGAACGAGTCTTTAACACAAAGGACTTGGGGGACATTTACCAAACAAACCTTATCAGTGACATTTAGAAACTTTTTCCTTTGGTTTATTTGTTATCCTGATAATGCTATAAAGATGTATCTCTTTTAATTTTCCAGAATCTCTCTGTATCATATAGCCATACTCTGAAGTCTTTAGGTTGCCATATTTCTGAGAATTCCAGTTTCTGATAGTGTTTACAGATCCCAGAATGTATGTAATAGATTCAGGAATGGGCCCAGGATATGGCTGGATGGAATCTTCCCCCCTTGCTTTAGCTATGGCACAGGGAAGAACTGTGACAGATTGCAACTTTTGCATGAAGAAAAGCACTAGAACTAACACACTTTTTGTCACAAGAAACATTGCCTCAGGGTGGTTACTAGTGGAGCTGACTTAGTGCTAAAGTTGGCAGGCCTCCTGCTGGGTGATGGGAGTGTTCTGGAAGGCAGCCTCTGGATTGTGATTGTGTATGTGCGTGTGTGCGTGTGTGTGTCCTGTGACTGCAGCTTTGGCAGAAAGTGACTCCAGCTATATGCTAGATTTTATAGCATGAAAATGAAAAGTTAGGAGAGACAGGAGGCAAATGAAACATGTTTCAAGAAGAGGGAACAACCTATGACATGATTATGGGCTCCGAGGCGAGAAGGGTGCTTTGCAGAACAGAACAGTTGGCATAGCAATTGTGGCCAGCATGTTGCGAAGAGCAATGTTTGCAAGGACCACAGGAGTATTTTTAAAGTTTACATTCATTGTCCTGCTATTGCTCACTTCGTGTTTGAAATCCAGGCCCAGGTTCAGGAAAGCCAGTATGCTCACTGGCAAACTTCCCAGAGGTGACGGGACAGCTGGAATGGCCACGAATCATTCTTGTGAGTACTAGCAAGTGAGTCTGTTTGTTTTTGCTTGTAGTGCTAGGGATGAACCCACAGCCTTTATACTGAGCTACATTTCCAGTCCCCTTCTCTGTTTGTTTTTAATGTGGGAGGTCTTGGTATTCTTTTAGTTAGTCAGCTTCCCAAAGTACTGGAATTGTGGGTGTGTATACCACAACTGGCTTGAGAGTTTTTGGCTATATTTGTATAAAATAGAAAGTCTCCTGTAAAGACCCAACTAGGAATTTCATTCATAGATAGCATGACCGCCACTGTGTTTGCACTACTTGGCCAGAAGAGGAAATACAATGGTAACTATGATTATGATGCTTTTGCTGATGACACTACACCTTTGCGTATAGGAGTCTTCAACAGGAGTATGCATGACTGCTTCCTCAAGGTCACAAATCGCTTTTCAGGTGCTAGGAATCAAACCCAGGACCTCATACAGCCCGAGCACAAGCTCGCTCCCTTGAGATACAATCTCAGCCCTTAATGTCCTATTTATAAGCAATGCTTTTCATCTAATCATGCCCTTATTTTTATATTACTTCCTGTTGTATTTAAAACACATATTTTCCCCTGAACTTTCATAATCATGTAAATTTCACTTTGGTTCTTATTTTCAGCTCCTTGTTCAGATAATTTTTATGTTTTTGATTTTTATGCAGTTTTTTAGCTTTTGATTTACTTATTTTTTATTGTACAAGTTGGTCAACTGAAATATTTACATTTTCTTTATGGAATTGGCATTCGTACATAATATATTTTAATTCCTTTATTCATCCTCTTTTCCTTCCCTTGTTCCTCCTTCCTTCCATCTTAATGACCCTCACCCCTTTCAGAAAAGTCAATCCCCCTACTTCCTATTACCTATGTTTTATTTTGCTTTTTATTTATACATTGGGTTCCTCATAAAAGAGAAATCATGTAATTAAAAGCATAGTTTGCATCATGTATTTAATCTTGTCTGACTTATTTCACTTAACTTTGTGGTCTGAAGGTACATCAATTTTCTTACAAATGACTCAAGTTTATCTTCTTCCTGGCAGAGTAGCACTCTATTGTATGTAAATGACACATTTTCTCTATCAATTCATCTGTTAATGAATGAACATATTGGCTGCTTTCAAGATTAGCTATTATGAATTACAGTGCTATAAACATGGGTATATATATATCACTGTAATGTAATGTCTTTGACTCTTCCAAGAAGGTACCTAGAAGGGGAATAGTTAGGTCAAACAGAATTTCTAGTTTTAACTTTTTAAGGAATCTCCATACTGATTTCCAAAGTGGTTGTATTAGTATGGATCCTCACCAGCAGTACAAAAGGATTCCTTTTTTTCCAGTTTTTGCTAGTATTTCATTTTTTGATGATGACTATTCTTTCTGGGTAAGATAGAATCTCAGTGTTATTCTAGTTTGCATTTCTTTAGTAGTCAGCCTTGTTGATCATTTCTTCATGTATTTTTTGGCCATTGGTACTTCTGCTTCTGATAAGTGCCTGTTCACTTCAGTTGTTCGTTCACTGATTGGGTCTTTTATTTTGGGGACGGGTCTAATTTTTTTGCGCTCTTATATATTTTAGATGTTGGGTCTCTGTCTGAGGAATAGTTGGAAAATATTTTTTCTGTCTATAAATTATTTTTTCACTCAGTTGTTTGCTTCTTTTGCTGTGCAAAAGCTTTTTAATTTGATCTGATCCCATTTGTTGTTTCTCGATACTATTTCCTGTGCAACAGGGGCTCTGTTCAGAAAGTCCTTATCTATGTCTGTGACTTCAGCAGTTTTACCTGGTGTGTTTTCCAGCAGGTTTGACTTTTAGTTCTTTGATCCAATTTTTGTTTTAAAAATTTATTTATTTTTGAGTTATATACATATCTTTTACATGTTTCAAAATTTTCATTTAAAATACTTTGGTTTCTTTTAAGGAAGAATTTACAATTTCAGGATCCTCAGTTCTAAAGCTTCTTTAGAACCTCTTTTTTACAATTCTCCCTGACTTCCCCCTTTGCTTTCCTTACTATTTCAAACCCTTAGTTTCTTTTCCTCTCCTCCTTACTTGCAACCATCTTTGTATTTTAAAGCACTCATAGAGAGGCTCACTGGAGACGTGCTGTACTGTGTGGGGCAGGGACAGGATCAGATCAGAGTGTGACTCTTTTGTCCTCACACAGCATATTGATGCTTCCTCGAAATGCTTCCTCCTCAAAGGAAATCTATCTCTCAATAGTCATAAAACAAAACCAAGCTGGGTCTGATGGCACAGACTCATAGCCCCAACACTCTGAAAAGCTGAGGCAGGAAGATTGCAAGTTTGAGGTCACCCCAGGGAAATTACTTAGTGAGACCCTATCTCAAAAAACTCATATATATATATATATATATATATATATATATATATATATGCCAGAGATATAGCTCAAGGTAGAGACCCTAGGTTCAATTCTCAGTGCCACTAAATGAACAAATAATAAATCACCAAACATACAAACAAACATCAATAAGACATACAGAAACAACTGAGAGGACTGAAAAATATCAGTATTTAGATTTATGATAATATTTTCTATGGAATCAGTCATGTCTGAGACCTCGTTCAGTATCCAAACATTTTCAAAATGCAGTCTTTATATTAAACATAATTGCTTCCTCCAACCCTCTCATTTGATTCTGGTACTTATTCTTAGACAATCTATTAAGATTTCTAAATTCTGACATTTGCAAAATTGAGCATGTAAAAACACTGGACTTGGGAATATATTTCTATTATATCTGAGTCCTGAGGGAATAAGTTATGAAATGATTTGGTGACAGCCATGCTAAGAAATCTACTGAACATGAATATATCAGTTTTCTTCAGAGGAGGTATGGTAAATTACACATAAAATCTTTTGCTGTTAGTTTTTACATTACTCTTATTCACACACACACACACACACACATACACACACACATTGTTTTCCCTAGTTATGCTGACTTCTATTTCTGATAACACACACACACACACACACACACACACACACACAATTTCTGTTTTTATGTGACTGCTGATTTCCTTTCTTTGTTATGATAATTTGAGAACCTGACCAGTATTCATTTTTTCTCAAATAGGATTTTTAAAATGTATTCTCTAAGATATTGCTGAGGGTATTTTGTCTTAGTGGAACTCTGTGGGAAATCAAGGAACCCCAAAACATCAGAGTGCAAGGTGAAAGGAAATGATTGTTGATCTCAGAACATGAAACTAAGAACTACTTGAAAAATCTCTCTGAGCCTGAATTACAAGATTCCACTTTTTGAACACAGGATTATTTCTTTCTTGTGTTTATGTATGTATAAACTATTCTAATCATTTCTGGAAAAATTCACAGATATCCAACAGTTTCTCCTAATTCTGTTGTACTTTTCTGTTACAAAGAGATGCCCATTTGTAGATTCCAGTATATTTGCTAATTGATTACTTTTCTCAAATCATATAGGTTGCTATCAATAATCATAAAATGATAAAGAATTAATTCCATAGCTACTAATTGTTTTAAAAGGTAACTGTGGGTTTGTGAGAGAAAAGAAGGAGGAGGAGCAAAACTACAAATGTCTGAATAGCATGGGGAGAGGATGACTACACAAAACCAAGTGTCCCTAAGCCCTTGGGGAAGTAGTTCAGTCATGGGTAAGGAGCAGACAAGGAAATGGGTTTTGGCTACCTAGTCTAAAATCCACGTATTTACAAGGTTTTGTTTCCATTTAATCCTTCTTTTCTCATGTTTTTTTCTTTTCCCTTCCTTCCTTCCTTCCCCCTTCCTCTCCCTAATTCCCCTTTCCTTATCAACAATTTCCCCTATTTCACAGTATCTGTTATATATTTTCTTTCTTATTTACACTTTCAGTTACACCAGTGAGAGAATGCCATATTTACACATGTGTGTTTGAACTATCACACTTTAGAAAAAATGAGAAAAAAATGATTAAATGGAAACAAAACTTTGTAAATAAGGAAGGGAATAGGGGTTGAAGGGAGGGGAGGGGAATGGGGGAAAAAATCAAAATAGGTCATGTATAGGTACAAATTCCCCATGATGAATGTGATCTTTATACATATATAAATTGTGCCAATGAACTTAAAAAATAAAATTCACATATGCAGATGAGTATCTGTGTGAAACTCATCTTCAGAGCTCTGACCTACAGAGATGTGAGGAGACTACACTCACA
Source organism: Dasyprocta punctata (assembly GCA_004363535.1). Classification (NCBI taxonomy): domain Eukaryota; kingdom Metazoa; phylum Chordata; class Mammalia; order Rodentia; family Dasyproctidae; genus Dasyprocta; species Dasyprocta punctata. The sequence continues at coordinate 4,756 of RJWM01051994.1, read as the reverse complement.
CCAGCTGCAAGTTTCTTCTTTAGCTGTGCTCAGCTACTTAAACTAATAAACTTAACCCTACTTGTTTTAAAGTTAAGCAAGCAAGGAACTATACTTGGAGCCAAGACAGAAGAAAAATCAGGAATAAATGCATCCAAGATGAAAAATGTAAGGCGTGACATTTTATTGTAATAATTAACTATGTTTTCCTTTGAATTAAATCAAACAATGGAAAGCATTTTTTACTAATTAAAGAGCAACAAAACAATTCATGGACCCAGTTTGTAAATAGTGTTTTTACTTTGGGTAAAGGCCATCACTGAGTGAATTAGCTAACCTCTTTTCTGGTCATAGGTTTTGATTTGTTTATATATGTTTTGTGAGTTTTTGTAATTAATCTATTCATATTTAATATATATTTTAACAACCAAAACTATGTTAGCATTTATTTAGCACACATAATTCTATTTTTGTTACCTTCTGCATGTAATACTTCCCACATAGACTATTTATACAATTAAATTTGATTTGACGGTAGCACATTTACTAGCAAAATTCCAGAAATACATAAAAATATTTTATCAAATTACATGAATGATTAAAACTCCTTTGAGGTTGAACTTTGGCTACCTGGAGCTTAAAGTATGGGATGGTTTATTGATGGCTTTGTAAAGCAGCAAACAGACAGGTCCACTATCTGTGGCCACCACCTGGCCCATGAATGGTCATCATTTGATTGAGATTAAACATGGGCCTTCTACCCAGAGAACCAAAGTACCTACAATGTTTTTCATCATACACATGAAACTAAATGCAGAAAGTGAGGATGAGTTGTCAAAGGGGACAACAGATAATTGGTCCAAGAAAGTTAAATGATGAAGTTGCCACTATTAATCATGAATGGAGATAAACAAATAAAGAGTTTTGCTATAGACATATAACTTTGAATTGACCATTACCCATGAATGAAGATGGCAATAAGCAGTCCACAGTTCCAGGGAGACTTCAGGACTAGAAATAGGTGTTTGGGTATTGTCAGGATAGAAATATTACTTAAGGCCACTGACATTAGGTGAAAGGACCAAGAGAGAAAATGAAATAGCTATTAATCCCTGGAATGCTCTTATGAAGGTAAGATTTGGAGGAGATCTTAAGGACATGAAGAAAGTAGCCCAAAAAACAAAAACAAAAAAAAAACAAACAAACAACAACAACAACAAAAACTTTTATTGTGTATGTGTTGTGACAAAGTTTCATGGTTTTATGCCTCCTTCATATCTTTAATTCACTGGGAATTGATTTTATGTTAACTATGATATGGTATCTCATGTTATTATTCTTCCCTAGTAGCCTCTTATTCCAGAACCTTCTATGGGTATACTTTCATTTATTTGCAACGTCAATTCTGATCATGTAGACTTCATATACAAGAATGTGACATTTCTGACATCTGCAGTTTGTCTTATATATCAATTTGTCTCTTTGTCACAGTAGCAAATATTCTAAGTGACCTAGGATTATTTATCTTGATATATGATTTTAAGAACTTGTTCATTTCATTTGCTATATCTGTCTTAGTTTCCTTGACTCCCTACATTTTCATATATTTTATAAAATCAACTGCTCAAGGGCAAATGCTTTCTTGAAATATATTGAATTTATAGACTATTCTATGAAAGTTGGCATCTAGAAAACAAATTCCTAGTATATTTTTAATCCTTAAAGTCTTTTCAATAAACTTTTAAACAAATTTTAATAGCTTTATTCTCATGTCATTTCATGTTGATTTTTGGATTTGCAAATTATAATTTTTTCTTATAATTGCATTTCTTCCTGTAAATTCTGGTATATTAAAATTCACTTTGAGATATTCTATGTACCCAACCATATTATCAGCCATCATCTCTATTCTTGCTTTCCAATTATCATACTTTTTATTACTTTGTCTTCAATACTGACTGCATTATTAAAATACTGAAAAGCAGTGATAATACGGCACATCTTTTTCTTGTTTCTAATATTAAAGGGAATGCTTTCAACATTTCACTATTAAGTATTTTCCCATATGTTTTGAAAATTCTTGTTATCAGTCTAGAAAAATTCAGAAGTATAAAAATTTTAGATTTCATGATAAATGGATGGTGAATGTATTGTACTTTATCTATTTCAGTAATTTTGGTTTTCTTTTTAAAATATGAATTATTAAATGAGTTTTGCAATCTATGTTCCAACATTAACTCCACCAATAGTAAACTCAATGAGTATTGATCTGCTAATTATAGTACACTGGTGAGTTTAACTTAAAAATATCTTATTCCATGTATTATCAACATTATTAAATATTTTCTTAAACCATAATTTTTTTTTTTTTTTTTTTTTTTTTTTTTTTTGCGGCACCGGGGATCAAACTCACAGCCTCGCGCCTGCCAGACAGTTGCTTAAGCCACTGAGCCAAACTCCTGGCCCTTAAACCCTAATTTTGATGTGGATTTATTTCTTTTCCAGGCTAGAATATGATAAGAAAACACTATTTGCTTTCTTCCAATATTTGGTTGTATTATTAGTGATACCCATGATGTTGTCAACTTAAATTGTTGCAGGAAAATATCCAAGCCAAGCCAAACCAAACCAAACCAAACCAAACCACACCGAAAGGAAGACTCTCTGCACTGAGGAGATAAGAAGGCAGCATTTAATCTTTACACCAGCGGACTGTTGGAATTCACTCCAGTGGACTGTTGCGGGGATAATTCCTCAAAAGCAACAGCGCTAAATTTAGGAAAAGTTTAGTTCATATAGAATTTAGAAGTAGGAGGTGCAAAGCAAGTGGCAAAACTATATAATTGGTTACATACATTGAATCATATATTGACAGACAGGCTGGTCTTGAAACAATGGAAACATTCTTGCAACAAGGGAAAAGGGCCCTTACAGAATGAGCACAGTTAAGGGCATTACCGTAATATAGGGACATTCTTGGGAGGGGCCCTTGAATTAGCCCAGGGTGCCTTGAGGTATAGGCAATTACTCTGACTCAGTGCTCATCAGAGGTATGCAGCTGGACTGTAGACACCATTAGGGTCAATTGAATTTAGCAGAAACAGTAACTTGGTTAGAGACCTCTAATTGGTCATGAAGTATCTAAGTTTGCCACCTCATAAATGTGTTCCTATGTTGTGCCCCAACATAATAAGGATGCTGATGATTAGGAAAAGGATGAAAACTATTTAGTTTTAAAGAACAATCTCTCCCTTTTGAAATTTTTAAACATAAAAGTGTTTGCAGTTCAATCATATATATGAGAGAGAGAGAGAGTGCTTGTTAGCTTGCTAGCTATTAGAGAAGTGCGACTCCAGTACTTCTTCACACATATATCTTTGCTCAGCAGTCACCTTGTTCTAATAGAAGTTAAAATAACATTAAAAGCATTAGATTTTGTTAAATTTTAAAAGTATAGTTTTTGCAACCATTTGTTACACAAACAAAAAAATGATTGTCTTTTGACTGGATTTTAGAGACAGGGAAAATAGGAGGTTGTTGAATTTTTCTGAAAATCAGAAGTACTTCAAAAGCTTCCTCTTTCCTTCTCTGACTTTGCGGCCTTCCTAGTATATTATTTTCTTCCTGCAGGGATGACCTGTATTACATTTTGAGAAGAGAATACTATTTTCTATTCCTGCCCCTACTTCTTACATTTTTTAAAATATCGCTTTTTTTCCTCTATGTTTTTAAGTAAAAAACTTAGGGGAGGTTGCTCAGATAGCAGTGAACAGTTGAGAAACAGAAATAACAAATTCACAGATGCCTAATTTACAGTCTGGACTGTGGCTTGATCATGGGAGATTATTTAGGAGTGGATAAACTAGAGCAGCTCATTTGTTAGGCACCCAATCTTGTAAATTCTTTCAGCTGAGTCACAACTTTATTTGCCACTGGTAACTTTAAATAAAGCTAAAACCAGGTAAATAAAATACCTAGGTAGTTCATGTGAAATTTATTTCCATCATAAACTTCTAATAATTTGTTAAGTTATATAAATATGCATTTTGGTAGTAATGAGATCAAGACACAGTTAAATAAATTACCAGCTATTATCTTTCTCTATTGGGAGTTATTTAAATCACTAAGATTTCTGGGTTTTTTTCCATATTTATAGAATAAAAAGTGTAATAGTGATGATAACAAAAGGAAAAGAAGATGGGGAAAAGAGGAAGAGAGGCATGAGAAAAGGAGAGGAATGTAAAGAAGAAAGAGAAAAGTAGTAATGAAGCTTAGTTGAGAAGTTGTCTTTCAAGTATTAGTGGTCAGCACTTACACTTGGATTAAGTCCCTGATATTTTTTCAATTCCCCTGAGATTTAAAGCACACAGTGGGTGCAAAGGGCAATTGAGAGAAGATAGTGGACATTTTAGAGATGAATAATCAGTGTCAACCCAGGCAGACTACGAGGTTGGCAGAGGACATGTTCTATGTTTGACCACATTCTTCTGTAGAAGACTGAGAAATTAGAATCTGATCAGCATGCCTGGCTTTCTCCTAACAGAGGCCCATCAGGACTAAATTGTCCAGTGACCATCACAGAGGTCAGAGTGACAGAAGAAAACACCACAAGATAAATAGAAAGCTTCATGAAAGATCATAAATGAGGCCATTGGCTAGCTAACACACCAAGATCCTCACTTTTGAGTGACACCTTTGGGAGACATCTGTGCAGAGGGCCGCGGGGTGGGGAGGATACTTTCTAAGGCACTGTGGCATGATCACAAATTATGGTGAA
>RJWM01051993.1:0-10383 GCA_004363535.1 Dasyprocta punctata | reverse complement strand
TGCAAATAACAACGATAAAACCAAATGCCCTTCATTTGATATTTTCCTTTAGTTCTGATTCATTATTTTCTTAATTTTTTCCATAAAAATCTCTGTCTCTCATGTCATCTTCATGAGAAATGAGACCACTCTGCTTTCTGGTCCTGGGATTGCTCTTGATTTTATCATCTGTGTTAGTCAGCCTTCTCACTGTGGAGACAACGCTCGGTGCCCACACCGTAAAGGAGGAGCGGTTTCAGTGGGTTCAGTCCCTGGTTGGCTAGCTCCAAGGCAGAAGCAGCAGGTGGAAGGGCTCGGCTGGGGACAGCAGCTCACCCCTCAGCAGGCAGGAAGCAGACAGGGACGGAAGGAGCTAGGGATCGAGCGCACCCTCACAGGCTACACCTCTCAACAGCACATTCAGTTATCAACTTATTTGTGTATTAGTCATTTCCTGAGCACGGCACCCCCATAGTCCAGACACCTCATAAAGCCCCAGCTCTGAACACGCGAGGCCTTGGGGAGACACTGCGGCTCTAAACCACAACAGTATCCTTCCACCCCTACGCTCATCCCTCCCTCTCACCTCACTTTAACATGTCCTTCAGCAGTTCCCAACCTTGCTGTGTCTAAAATGTATCTCCAGTCATTCGACTGACCTCTTCTGCTCTCTGAGTCTCCATTATCCCCTGGGTGAGCATCTCATCAGCCCCTGGACTGGTCTCTCCACACCCACACTTTTGCTTCTATGATTTGCTCCTCGTCTCTATTAGCCAGAGTGACATTACTTAGCCAGTATCCCATCATGCCATACTTCTTCCCAGAATCCCTCAGGAAACTCCCACTGCACTTAGAATAAAACAAAAATGCCCTCCAGTGCCTTCCAGCCTTTGGGAGGTCTGGACCACGTCTCTGAGAACTTCTCTTCCTTTTGGTCTCACGTGGCCCTGAGCACCTGTCTTCCCGCACCCATCCCTGAAGCCCGCTCTGCTCCTGCATGGCCAGTTCTTTCTCATTCCTTGGGACATGGAGTCACCTTCCTGCTGCTATGTCCTAATGCAGAAAGTAAGCTGCTTGCAAACAGGAGTTCACGGCTACAAAATCACTACGGTGTCTCCCACGATTGACACTGAATAAATATTTATTGCTAGAATGATGAGGCACGAGGCTGGGGAGATGCTGTCAGTGAGATCAAAATACATCATACCAAGCCCATGCTGGAAAACTTGCTAAGTTTATTTGTAAGACATCACCTTGAGTTCTGAGGTCCTCTCTTTATAACCAGGAAAACAATAAGTAAAATTAATCAAACATTTTGTTCTCAACTCTCAGCAAAGGAGAAAGGGAGGAAGAGCTCTGATTACCTCTACTAATCACCATCCAGACCGAGCAGAGAGAGTTCATTATTTGATCCATTTGCATCCCCGGCATCTAGTACACGGCCTGACATCACGGACAACCCCACATTTGTCAAGTGGATGGACGAGGAAATGGACACTAATCACCTGCGGGAAACAGAGGGAATTACAAAGGATGAGGGAAGGCCTGAAGACTCAGCGACAGGGTGGGTTGGGAGAGCAGAACAATAAGCAAGAGATCCAAACAGTGGACAGTGCGGAGCACTGGGAGCAGAGGAATAAACAGGCAAGGACAGCTGTCCACCCAGGGCCCTCGGGAGCAGAGCAGTTTCTTCCACCATGGCTCCACGCATCTGTGCAACCATGGACCCAGCAGTGAGGACCACAATGTGGAGAAGGGCCTCATCATTTGATTTTTAACAGGACCTGTTGTGGACATGGAAAGGTTGTTGGAGCAGCGAGCCTAGCCTGTTCTGGCTGATACCAAACCCACTAAACATCTTCCTTTCTCCCTTAGGGTGCAAACCAGGAGAAAAGGAGCCAACTACATGCATTTACTATTAGGAACCCAACACCTCCTACCGAGCCTGGCACACAGAGTGACCATGAAAAGGATAAATGACTTCACAACACGTGACCAGTTAAAAAGCAACAGAGACCACACAGAGAGTTTACAGTCACAGCTACGTGCTACCAACCAGGAGGGTGACCCCCGGGGCTTCAGTCTCCCGGCACACTCAGAGTCAATGCCAAGGAGTGGGGAGCGGTGTCAAGGGCAGGAGACGGGGCAAGAGAGAGAAGAGCTATGTCGGTGACCGAACGGCAGCAGAGAAGCAAAGCTGTGTCTAAAAGCTGGTGAAAGGATCTGTCCCACGGGAGCAGAAGCAGGCAGGTCCCAGACAGGCAGAGTGAAAATAAAATCGGACATGAAACACAGCCGGGTTGAATGAAACTGCAATAGGCAGACATTTGCATCAGTTTATATTTTGTATTGTAAGCTCTAGAAATGATTAAAATTATGAATGGTGCAGTAGGTATACGTCATCACAGCAAAACAGAACACTCTAAGAAACATCTCCTGTATGTTCAGCACTGATCTGTTACCCACTCTGACTTCGAGCAGTTGCTGCCAACTGCCTGTCCTCTGCCGAGCTTGCCACTAGGAGGACGGAGAAAAGATGAAACAGGACCTGACCAGCTCTCCCAGAACCCCATGCACAAGTGCGGACTCCAAAGAAAGCTCTGGTCACACACAGCTGAGGATCATGCTACACAATCGTTCCTCGGTACCCAGCAGAAACCAAACTCCAAAGATGTCCAAGTCGTTTACATAAAGTGACACAGTATTCATATATACACTGTGTAGATTGTTTCCTATACTTTAAAGCCTCTCTAAGTGAATTACACTACTGGCTACAATGTATACCGGATACAATGTATATGTGCAAATAGTGTTATTCCTGTAGTGTTTAGGGGAAGATGAAAAGTCATGGTCAGTAGAAGTACAATTTTCCCCCAAACATTTTCAATCTGCGGTTGATTGAATCACAGATGTAGAAGCTGCAGATACAAACTGCCAAACGCAATTTGATTTTTAACTAGTACCCAAGACAAGCAATGTGGGGCTCTCAGTCTCAGGCCTCTGGTCTCTAAGGGGGAAACAGAGAGGGGGAAAGCGAGCTAAGGGGCCCTGACAAAGGGGAGCCCAGACCGACCCAGGACGTCGGGAATGAAGTGCTGGGTGTCGGCATCTGCGGGGTAAAGCCGGAGAGGAAAAGAATTCCGGTTTTCCAAAATGAAACACTACCCTGCTACTGCGCATGACGGCCGCCAATGTCACCACGCTGTTCACAGAGACGCTGGTGCCAGTGCCGACCCTCCTGCACGTGCACATTTCTGCCAAGTCACCTGGAGCGGCCACACAGGCGTCCGCTCTGTCCCACCTGTGTCCTCCCTGTGCGCCCCAGCCTGGGGTCCCCGCAGCCATGGGAGCCCTCGGCACGGTGGGCTTTCTCTGAGTTCCCAGGGTTCCTGTGGCTTGAGCTCCCCTTAGTGATTAGGGGGTCCTGCACCTGCACCACTAGCTCCCGGCTCCTTCCAGAGTGTCACCAGCAGTCCTAGCAAACTGCTGCCACTCACCAAATCTGCTGTTTCTTCCAACTGTGACGCATCTGGTTCCTGGGACTCTGGGCCGCCTGTGGCTTCATCTGGGACTGACACAGGTGGGGGTCAGTCTCCCCCTGAAGACCTCAGGGCACCTGAGTGGCCCCAATACTCCTACTGAGAATCCTGCCTGCTCTTTTGTTCTGGCTTCAAGCTGCATCATCATGGGACAAGGGGAGGCGTGGACCCTGGTCACTGTCATCAGAAGAGATTACCGCTCTGCTCACGTGGGCATGTTTGGGTGATCACCATGGTTACCAGAATGGACCCGGAAGATGGATTCTTGGGCTGGGAGGACGAAGGGCACCATCAGTTCTATCCCTGTCTCTCAGTGCGCACTCAGCCAGTGACGGCCTGTGACCCGTGCGCCAGGCTCCAGGAAGCTCCGTCCACATACACAGACACGCAGACCGGAAGACACACACGTTAAAGGGTTTTTCTATCTTTATTTACTTACGTTTGTTTAGTTCAGTCCCGAGGAGCAAAACCAGGAAAGTTCTACTATTGAACCGCATCCCCAGGCCCTTAAAAGTATTATCAATCTTTTATTTTAAATTTGATGCAAGCAGCCGGGCGTGGTGGCGCACGCCTTTAATCCCAGCACTCGGGAGGCTGAGGTAGGTGGAGCGTTGTGAGTTCGAGGCCGGCTTGGGCTACAACGTGAGCGCAAGGCCGGCCTGAGCTACATAGTGCAACCCTGCCTCAAAAAAACCAGGGCTGGGGAATTTGGCTCAGCAGCTTAAGCGCCTGCCCTGGCAAGCGCAAGGTTGTGAGTTCAATCCCCAGTGCCGCCAAAAAAAAAAAAAAAAAAAAAATTTGATGCAAGCACTCACTGTGCTGCCCGGCCTGGTCCTGGCCTTGTGACGCTCCTGCCTCAGTCTCCCAGTTAGCTGGATGCACCACACCTGCTAAAAGGCTGCTCTAGGCACACAGAGTAAAGCATGTTTCACATACATGTGCACACACGTGTTAGTGAAGAAAAACATATGATAGCTGGGATGAGGCTTGTGCCCCCACAAAGGCCACGTGTTACACCTGTCCACTGATACAATGACATAACATGTCACACTAGCTCGGGAGGAAAAGTCACACACTAGCAAGGAGGCCGGCGAGTCGGCACGCAGGACTCCGGCGGCTCTCCCCCTGTCCTGGGGGTTTACCTTGTGCTGGTCTTGTGAAGTGCTTTTAGACAGAAGGAGCCATGAGACTGCAGATCGGCAGGAGGCCGCTGCCCCAGACGCGAAGAGAGGCTGTGACCCAAGCCCTGTGAATCCCTCTGGGAGGGGGAGTCCCTTCCCTCATTGTGACCCAGCCAGGATGCAATTACAGGGCTTTCATCTGTGCCACCCCTTCCTTCTCCTCGCCCCAGGGGAGTTGACTCTCCTGAGCTTTGCGCAGCAGCACAGCGGGGTTAATTGCCCATTTCCCGGTCACGGCCTACATTAGTCCCTCAGATCCATTTGCTTTCCACACCCACTTCAGGTTGTCTGTGGGTATCTCCCCAGACCCTGGTGGTCCCCGATTGAATACATCATCGCCAGAGAGTAGGACAAATACTCCACGAGGGCCACGTTCATCGCCTCCGTTTCGAGTGTGACACTTGAGCTGAAAAAGCAGACAGTGGTCATGCGAAGTGATGCTTCCTAGAGACCCTGCCTCCAGGTCAGGGCACACTGCACACCCGGCCGGGGTCATCCAACCTGCCGGCGGTGGGCCTGTGACGCAGCAGCGGCCTCCAAGCTCAGAGGCAAGGCCCACTTCACGCCCCTTCTCTGAGTGTGGGGCCCTCGACTCAGGGGCAACAGGATGGCCAAGCTGCAAGTCTGTCACCTGACTGCTCCTCAGTATGTCCTAGAAATTCCTGTTCCTGGTAAATTCCCCTGAATGAATCCAGTAAGCAATCAGTAAAATAACATACTATGTATAAATCCAAGAATATATATGTATCCTTTAAAAATTCCATGTTAAACACAGATACTAATTTGAACGTTTTGCTGAATCTGAGTATTCAGAATGCATGTACACAGGCAATTGTCCTGTGTGATAGTTAACCAAGGGGGAAGAAACGGAAGGTTTGCTGGACATGGGGGCCTCCATCAGGGCTGCAGGTCAAGACCACTTCACGGACGGACAGAGTCACCATGGGCATGGATCCCCCAGGTAAGTGGCTTGATGTGTGTGCCCCAGAGAGAAACCCGGACACAGTGTATTTTCAGGAACACAGAATAATTAAAAAGAAAAAGAACACCTAAGAACCATTTTACGATTAAATATGTTGGGATATTTTCCTTTGAAAAGCCTCAAAGACACAAAATAGAAGCATTCCTCTTAGAAGACGTCCTGAGGAATGGTTAATAGAGAAATAAAAGCAAAAGGAATGAATTTAAGAACTTTCAAAACGCAGGCGCTTTGCAGACATAGAGGAAGGGTGCGTGAGGCCTGGGCACAGAGGCCGCCGTGGCTTTCCTTGCATCTGTCGCTTGTCTCGTCACCTCCTGGTGGCACAGGGAGCTGCAAGCAGACCCTCTGCACACAGGGTTTGCACAGCTGAGCTGTGTCCCCTCTGGGGTGCAGCTCCTCCTAGCGAAGTGGAACACAACAATTCCCCCATTATCTGCTGTTTCACTTTCTTGAGCTTCATTTACCTAGGTCAGCCAGGCTCCAAAAAGCTGAAGTGGAAAATTCCAGGAATCAAAACTGATAAGCTTTAAACCACAGTCTGTTCTGTATGGTGTAATGGAATCTTTCACTTCCCACTCTCCCCTGCCCAGGAATCATCTCTGGGTCCAGAGTTTCTGCCCTATATATGCTACCTGCCCAGGGAACAGCTGTCTCAGTTACCAGATCAACTGTCTCAGTATCCCAGCACCTGTGTTCAAGCAAACTTTATTTAACAATGGTCCCAAAATAGAAGTCTTGATGCTGGCCCATTGGATATGCCAGAGAACAGTGGTGAAGTGTTTGCTTCAAGGGAAAAGACAAAAATACTTTCCTTCACGAGGAAAGAAGGAGAAATAGTGACCAGAGATTGCTAAGATCTACTGTAAGAAGGAATCTTTTGCTTGCAAATTTTTTCTCTATTATTTTGTGAAACTTTTCTGTTTTATTTTTAATCACTGTTGCTAGTTCCAGTGCCAAATCAGTAAGTTAGACTTTATCACGAGTTTGTATATATAAGAAAGACAGTGCATGTAGGGTTTGGTACTATTTATAAATCTAGGGAACCCACTGAGGATCAAATCTCAGAGAAGAAGTAGTAACTATGTGCTAGCGTTCTACCTTTGTGCTTAACGTTCTATCTGTTTACGAAGTCCTCCTGCAGATACTTCCCCATTTGTCTCTCGTCCACTTCCAGCTCTGCTCAGACATCTGCCTGTGGGCGGCCCTCTCGGCCCATCGTGTCTGACGTCTCCAACAGCCCGGACCTCTCTGTCCTTCCCAGGTTCATTTTCCTGTTGGAATCATCATCAGACAACCCCATCTTTCTCGTCAATTTGAATGGATGTCTGCCTTCTCCCTCTGGTTCTGCAGAGCTCCACAAAGGCTGAAAACCGTGCCTTTTCAAGTTCTGCTTTCTGGTGCACTCCCAGGGCCGGGCCGGTCAGTGCCTGGTGGACCGGTGGGATCACGGTGCCTATTTGTTGAATGAAAGAAAAATGCGTCTGGGAGCAGCTTGGACAGAGGAGACAATTTATCTTATTCACATTTATAAAACATCTATTATTGAGAAAGAAAAATGACATTTACGGAATGCTTATTGAGCAAGGTGCAATATTTTCATTTTCTCATGTAAATTTTTTGGTTTATTTATTTTTAAAATTTTCATTCCTTGGTACCTGTGTGTCACGCATCGTGTGTGCACCCCTTGTGTGGAGCCGGTCTGTGTGCACAGCGCACCCCAGCCCCTTTGTCCTCCCTTCTCCCGCCCCGCCCTCTGCGGATAAGCCCCCTTCCCCTTTGAGAACCAGACTTTCAGGCTTCCCAGTAGCTATCTTTTGTAGAGGAGATGATTTAAAGAAGAGCCAGAGGGAGTGGGCAGAATCCCAGGGGCTGGGGAGAAAAGGGGAAGTAGAGGAAAACATTGAGAGGGGCAGGAGCCCCCCACCGGTGGGGGTGTCAGGTTGCAGCGGGGGCAGAGGAGACCACAGTGTTACCCGCCCATGTGAGGCACAGAAACGCGAAGACCGCTGGTTTCGGAACCGAAATGGTGGTTGGTGAACCGCAAGGAAGCAGCCGCAGGAAAAGCAGGCAGACTGCAAACTGCCCAGGAGTCACAGAAAGATTTGGGAAATGGAGTTAATGAAAATAACCTGATGAAGAAATAAAGTGGGAGGGAGGCAGGACACCACAGCAGCACAGAAACGGAAGGAAGACGGAATACTACTCCAGGTCAGGAGCTCTCTGTGTGTGGTGTCTGTGCGTCTGTGTGTCTGTGTGTCTGTGCGTCTGTGCTGGTTGACAGAGGTAGACAGGACCCAGAAGTGTTCGTGTATGAACAGCTAACTTTGTGTTCTCTTTATAAGCCCGTAGGGGAAATAAGTATCAAATTAAAATGCACCATGAATTTTCGTTTCCCCTCTATTTCAATTCCAGCAGCTATCACAATTTTCACCACTGAAATTTATCAAGGATTTTTTCAGATAAAAAGATTAATGGTGACTCAGAATTCAGCTCCAGGTCACAAGCATTGCCCTACACTCAGGCTGCTGGTGGGACAGGGGACAGGAAGACAAGGCCGGCGCTGCAGAGAAGACGATCTTGCTCCCCAAAATAAATAAGGTGAATGAAAAGCCCAACGGGGCCCGGAGACACAAGCTAAATGAATTCTCTGAAGAGAAAAACACATTTTCCACTAATATTCTCTTAATAGATTTTTAAAAACACGATAAGGAGGCTGAAAGAACCTTGGGTGAGTCGGCACAGATTATGCAAATTCTCATTCCCTTTTTCTGCTTTGGGGTGAAGTATCTGCACCGTTTTCAAGCTGTAAACCCCCAACATTCCCTATCTCTGCCGCCCAGCCGGTGAGCACAACGAAAGGATTAAGCGGGACACATACGTGACCCAGCAGCGGGGACGGTTACGGCGCTCGGAGGGACCACGGGGATGCAGGGCTTGGGGGCTTAGGAAGAAGATTTCTAAAATACATTTCCACAATTCGCCTCAGCTTATCTCAGCCAAGAGGTTAAATATTCTCTGTATCAGAGAGAGAGAGAGAGACAGAGAGAGAGAGGGAGAGAGAGGAAGGTGGAGGAGGAGGGGAGGAGGGCGGGTAGGCAGGCAGCTCACTGCATCAGAGCTAGAAATGGAAATGACTCAAGTTATCCAGTAATCACGATACCCCTTTTCACTTCCCTTTTGAAAACATGAGGCTCAGACTGGTGAATTTCCATACTACAGTTTACCAAAATCACGCTTTCTTTTCAGCTGAACATCTCTAACACAGAAACTATGGCCTGGCATCGTTCAGACTAAAGAACCCAATACACTGCGTTTTCAGTCCTGCCTCCCTACACCCATCGTGCGGATGCTCTCCTGGCTGGGAAACAATACCATGCTCGTCGTGAGGATTCGGGTCCAGGGTTTTCACGGCTCCTTGTACCAACTCTCACTCAACAAACACTCCATAGCTGGAATGTGCGCCCTCAAAGTCAACGGACCTGCCATCCACATTCCCAGGATGCAGGCAAGCTGTAAACTCAGAGATCACTGCACAGTCAAACGTGTCTTGTCCCGCAAATATCTTCATCTGCCAGGAATCCAAGCTGCCTGTTTAGATCAAAGAGAGGATCCAAGTAGAATTAACCCAGAAAAATTTACCCTGGCTAAGACCATCATAAGCAAAGGTACCCACTGTCTTCATTTTCCCTATAGAAAAATAAGAGAATGCTGTCTGTCTTCAGTGGATGCCAGAGATAAAATAACACTGTAATAAACAAATTACGCTCTATTTGCCTTGATGCTCTGATTTGTAATCAACGGTTCAGTTTTTCTCTCTCTTCCCCCACTATATAATCTGTACAGTGGGGTATCAGCTCACAGTCCTAAACTTTCAAATGCAACGTCCTGGATTAGAGATGCTAATGAACCTGCCAATGGTTAGGTCTAGACCAGCAAAGTCTAACTCGGGCAGGAGCGAGCCAAGGAGTGGGGGTTCACTGGGGTTATTTCTACTAACCCTAACCTTTCAGGTTCGCATCGAAAATGGATCCAAGATTATTAGCCTAAAAGCGACAGGCACTAGAGTTTAACATTTGGGTGACAGGGGAACTCAGAGTGGACACAATTCAAACTGAATAATCAGGACTCTGTGTGCGTCAGGGTTAATCTGGCTCGTTCTCTGGGCTTCCGCACCCCCGACTTCCAGTGCGGTGAAACCAGGGCGCTAATGAGGGAATGGGCAGAGCTCGCTGCTCACCAGTGTGTGCAAGCCTTAAACTAATAACTCAGCAATTACGAGAAAAATGAGCAGTAATTACACCCATTTTACTCGCGGCTAGACAGATGGAACATTTTCTCCTCGTTATTGGCAAACTGTCACTGCATTTATTTCATTTTTACTGTTTACTATTTGTTGTACTTTGATTAAGAGTAATTATAGGCTAGGAAAATATGAGAAACATGAATGTTGGGTATTTTTTTTTAAATAGAAGCCCCTTCTCCCCATTTTATATTGATAGAATCCTTATTTTAGAACTCATTGAAAAGATATCCGCATTCCCAAGATACCCGAGGCAGCCTTCACTTCTCGGGTGGCTTTTCTGCAGGAAATTTCTGTGTTTGCTAATTATTTAGGACATTATAGGCCCATAAATATCCTTCTTTCCCTTCCCTTCCCTTCCCTTCTCCCCTTCCCTTCCCTTCCCTTCCCTTCCCTTCCCTT
>RJWM01051992.1:0-10247 GCA_004363535.1 Dasyprocta punctata | reverse complement strand
CAGCACCGCTTGGCAACACAAGGTCCTGTGTTCTACTCCTGGTACCTAAAAAAATAAATAAATAAGAGCTGTGGGAGAAGGATATCAATTTTGAGGGTAGCCTGGCAGCTTAGCAAAACCCTGTCTTAAAATTTTAAAAAGGTCTGGGGCAGTATAAGGTACTCGCCTAGCATGTGTCAGGTCCTGGGTTCAATCCCCAGTACCAAAGCAAACCAGACACTGAGGACTCCCTAGCCTAGGCCCTCAGGCCCTGAAGGATCCAATCCTTTAACACACACCCCATCCCCAGCAATTCTTCTCATACACTGGAGGGAACCCCAAGTCCAATGCCAACACCAGCACACACTTCCTCCAGCCAGCATTTCCTCTGAAATACCAAAACCCAAAGAGGACAAATACTTTTGTTCATTTTTCTAGGTCACTGCCCCTGAGACGGACTCGAACATAGCATCTGAGAAATTTAATTAAACCAACATGATATGAATTCTTTAAGCTCCTCCATAAGATCGCATTCATAATGTCACATAATGAGCCACAACATAAAAAATAATAAAAAATCCATTTAACATCCAACTCTGTCTCAAAATAAAGTCTGGGGAATGCAGGTCCATGGTAGAGCATCTCTGGGCTCAATCTCCAATACAAAAAAACGAAACACAAAACACAAACAGAGAGATTATCAGAATATACATGTCAGCCGCGATTTGCAGAAATTCAACTGGAAACTTTAATTTTTAAAATGTAAATGATCCCAGTTTTAACTCTGAACACAAAAAGATTCCAATTAAGGAAAAACAAAATGCACCAGAAGCTAGCCAGATGTGGGTCCACACACCTGTAACCCCAGCTGAGGCAGGAGCTTCTCTGCAGTTCAAGGCCAGTCTGGGCTACACAGCCAGATCTTGTCTCAAAAACAATAGCAACGACAGAAACATTAGAATCAATGCTGGGTCAAAATCACACAATCAAAACAATGGAGGAAAAGACACTTTCACTCTAAATATTTTAACAATGCAAATAAATGACACTTACCAGCACTTTGTTTTCAACTTTGTCTCCCTTAACTTCCAACTTTACTTTCTTCTTCACTGCAATCTTTATCTTCCTGCCAATAACATCCTTTATGCTTTCTGAAAAAAGTAAAGAGTTTCATTATGTTTATTTAATTTTTTTAATTATTATTTTTTGGTACCGGGGATCAAACTCACAACCTTGCGCTTGCTGGGCAGGTGCTGTGCCACTGAGCTACATCCCCAGCAAGAGTTTCATTATGTTTTGATTAACAAGATAAAAAAGCATTAGGCCAGGCATGGTGGCACACACCTTTAATCCCAGCACTCCAGAGGCTGAGGTAGGAGGAACATTGTGAGTTCAAGGCCAGCTTGGACTACACCGTGAGCGCAAGGCCGGCCTGAGCTACACAGTGCGACCCTACCTCAAAAAACTAGGGCCAGGAGTTTGGTTCACCAGCTTAAGCGCCTGTTAGGCAAGCGCGAGGTTGTGAGTTCAATCCCCGGTGCCGCAAAAAAAAAAAAAAAAAAAAGATAAAAAGCACTAAGGAGGATTTCTTCTTAGTTAAGGGAACCTTAACTAATTGTTTTTCTGGTCTTTTATTTGCTTGCTTTAACAAGATAATAGTTCTCAGCCACCAGGAATTTAATCAGCAACTACTTTGTGCCTTACACTGTGTGATCACATACTGTAGCAAAGAGAAAAACACCTGACACAACACCAATCCATGCAAAGCATGGCATAATCTTGCCTGGGAAACAGAAGGCACACACAAGGCGAAAAAGCAACATTGGGCAATGTGATGAAACTACACAGGCCATAAGCACAATAGGAATTCATTAATCCTGTTACTTCCAACCTCTGCGTTCACCGCAACACATCCATCATGATGCCACACAAGTATCATTTACAAGAGACTTGTCATGAAAGTTAGGGAACATGACAAAGAACAAGAACTGGGCCAAATAACTTAGCCAGAAAAGGCCACTCCCTGCCTGCTGCCCTTCCAAAATCATGCCAGCACAGCAAAGGGAGATCAAGGAAATGGAAAAGGAGGGCTGAGGAGAAGAAAGACTTGTAAGAAAATATGGGGACGGTGGGAAGCTGTCCTCAGACTCCCACAAGCACACCGGTCTATCATCGCCTCCTCTGGCCACCAGTGCCGCTACAAACTTTGCTCGTTTCCAACTCCTCTCTCTCAAGCAGCATGTTAGTCATCAAGTGTCCCAAAATCCACCCTAGAAACAACTGCTGGTCCCTGGGCAGGAGTCTCCACTGTGAGGGGCCCCAGAATCTCTCTCACTAGGACCAAGTCCATGGTGCCTTCAAGCCACAGTGGTGCTTGAAACTCCCTCGTCTCACCGTGCCACTCCTGGCCTCAGCCCCAGTCATTTCAGAAGGAACCCAAACCTCGTCACACACCGTTCAAATTCCCATTTTTCAACCTAACTTCCCAGTACATGGCTATTGATCCAGTCATCCTAACATCTCCATCTTTCATAACCTTGGATTTTGTACATATTATTCTCTTTTCTAGAATGCATTTGCCCTGTTCTCCTTATTAGTTGACTTATCCTTCAAGAATACAACTCCATCTTCTAAGTCCCCATAGCTCTGTGTTCTGTATTGCAATCACTTTGGCCTACCCACGAGTTCAACAAATCCTCATGCACACAAGCACCTCCCAAGTGCCAGGCTCTCTAAGCATGCTGGACTCAGCTGTGTGCTCTTCCTGAAATTGAAAACCTAGCAGCAGCCACGCAGGGAGAGAGGGGTGTGTTGTAGTCAGAGTTTACAAGGGAAAAGATTTAATACGGGCCACACAATTTATAGGATTATTTTATAATATTCACCCAAAGAGTCAAATGCTAAAGAGTGCAAAAGATCTGTCCACACACTAGAGACCCAAATAACCCAGCTGAGGGCCTGGATCCCATGGCAATGTCCTGCAGAAGTCCAGCTGAAGACCTAGAGCCCAAAGCAATGTCCTCCACAAGTCCAGCTAAAAAAGGCCTAGAGCCCATGACAATGTCTTATGCAAGTCTGTAACAAGGATCTGCACTGGGAAGGCCCAAAGTTCAGTGGTAGAGGCTAGAAAGTCTGTGCCAGCAGGATGAAGGATCTGTGCCACCAGCTGAGGGATCTGCACTGAAGCCAGGAATCAACACTCAAGATAAGGACCAGAACTCCCCTGAAAAGAACTGCACCCATCCTCAGCAATAGTGAAGACCTGGTCGGGCGTGGTGGCGCACGTCTTTAATCCCAGCACTTGGGAGTCTGAGGTAGGAGAAGCGTTGTGAGTTTGAGGCCAGCTTGGGCTACAGCGTGAGCGCAAGGCCTGCCTGAACTACATAGTGCAACTCTGCCTCAAAAAGCTAGGCCCGGGAGTTTGGCTCAGTGGCTTAAGCGCCTGCCTGACAGGTTGCAAGTTCTATCCCCAGTGCTACCAAAAAAAAAATAGTGAAGACCTGAGCTTCTTTCTCCAACAATGA
Source organism: Dasyprocta punctata (assembly GCA_004363535.1). NCBI lineage: Eukaryota > Metazoa > Chordata > Mammalia > Rodentia > Dasyproctidae > Dasyprocta > Dasyprocta punctata. The sequence continues at coordinate 6,744 of RJWM01051992.1, read as the reverse complement.
CAACAGCTGAGTTCATATCAGGAAAATCAGTGTCACAAGCTTCTCCAGGAGAATCAACTGTACCATCTTCCCTTCCAGTTCTGCTGTTTATGCTGTTGGCAACAATCTTCAGGTGGGCCTTCCACACCCAACATCACACTGATTCAGCTCAGCTGGATGTTACAAGGGCCCTATTAGTTAATGTACCACAGGGTGCCACTGAATGAATGTCACAGGACAAAGGAGCATGGATTAGGGAACACACAAGATTTCAGGGAGGGGACCCCTGAACTGAAAACTAAAGGTGTAGGAAAGAGACTACTGCTTTCCAAAGTGGAGTACAGCAGGGCATGGTGGCGCACGCCTTTAACCCCAGCACTCGGGAGGCTGAGATAGGCAGAGCGTTGTGAGTTCGAGGTCAGCTTGGGCTACAATGCGAGGGCAAGGCCGGCCTGAGCTACATAGTGTGACCCTACATCAAAAAACTAGGGCTGGGAGTTTGGCTCAGTGGCTTAAGCTCCTGCCCTGGCAGGTGCGAGGTTGTGAGTCCAATCCCCGGTGCTGAAAAAAAAAACAAAACAAAAAAAAGTGGAGTATAGAAAGAATACAATCCATTCAGATGCGGGAGAAAAATAATGATTCTACTTGCAATATGCATTTCAGATTTCTAAAGTATGCCACGCAATTTAACAACCAATTATATGTTTATCAATGGGTGACAAAATTTACTTATTTGGGCTATGAACATCAGTATGAAAGTCGAGCGGCACTGAGTGGGTAAGAGTAAAGAAAGACAGACAAGGACACTGTCAGCATAGACACAGGCATGGAACTATGAGAAAGCTCAGTCTGTTCCAAGAGCAGCCTCAGGAGGAATGTTTGGGGCTGACATTCAGAGCTCAATGGCACCCGGAGTTTGTGGTGCAGCCACCATCTCACCAGACCTGTAAACCAACACTGGCTGCTCCCTCATCCCCTAGAAGAGGATCATGGGAAACAGGGCCCTGAATTGACCTGGAATGCACATGCATGGTTCTTCAAGCAGCCTGGTACTCCGGGCACAGGACTTCTAAAGGGCAGCCTTCATGTCTGGTCACAAGGTCATTCTTGCTGGGGATACAGCTCAATGACATACAGAGTAAGAGCAGGAGGAAGGTGTGCCTTGCTTCCTCTCTCGGTGGCTCATGCGCCTTGCTGTTTGGTGGCCACCGTGAATGGCTACCCTGCCACACCAGGCTGCCTTGGAGTCAGCTGAGTATGGATGGAAACTCCCTGGAACTGTAAGAAATAAACCTTTCCTTCCCTAATTTTGGGCATCAGGTATTTTCTCTCAGCAACGAGTGAAAGGTAACTAAGACAACCTGCCTGACAAGCACAAAGTCCTGAGTTCGATTCCCAGTACCAAGAAAAATACAAGGCCATTCTTGCTGGCATGTAAGTGGGGTCTCGGGAACCACAGGGTACACGCAGATGTTTTTAAAATTGTGTGTGCCTGAGACAAGACAGAATTCTACTTGGGCAACAGATGTGCTTATGTGTACAGAGCAAAAAAAAAAAAAAAAAAAAAACCAAACCCAGTCACTCTTGATGCCGAAACAACAAAATCAGAGTAATGTGGGGAGAAGCAACTGGTGCTCATGGAAACAGAGGCCTGGTCTGGCCCAAACTCCAAAGCAATCTTCCTGAACACAGAATCCCTGTGATGCTGAGCTCCACAAGGATCTGAACGAAGGAAAAGTAAAGAAATAAAAGTGTATTTGTGTTCATAAACAGGAAAGAGACTAGGAAATCATAAACCCCAAAGATTAAGTCACTATTGCTGAGTGGTAACATGGGTTACATTCACTTTTCTTATTCTCAGCATTTCAAAGTTTTCTGCCAAGAGTCTATATTTATTTCCTAATCAGAAAGTGACACAGGACACTGTTGAAACGCCTTGGAAGATCTGCACAAGGGAATGTACTAAATTCTCAAGGCCACCATTTTGAACTGACCAGGGCAGAACCCTATTGAATGACTGAATTTGGAGAAACACAGGTGCAGCCTAATCAGACCTCTACAGACCTAGAAAAAAATCCTATCAGGCATATCATAAAACATGTCACTTGGTGGAGGGAAAAGACTGGCAACACCTGATAAACCCAAATATTCCATTTCCAGTTAGGGGTCAAGCTGAACTTTTCAAATACACCAACATCTCTATCTTTGAGAGCCATCAGTTATAAACCAGGTACCATATTTGCACTCATCTTCACCTCTTCTCCTGAGTCTAAGGACAGTAATTGCCTCAACTTCTCAGGCCCAGGCTCAGGGATGACACACAAATTAAAAGCTCTGCACAATGGCAGGCCAGGCCACCTTGAAGCGTCGGTCTCCATCCTCTTTTCCGGGTGTCCTGTTGGAAAAGCCTGGGCCTCCCCGAACAGGATGGGCCATTTTCCAAGGCTGAAGCTTTATCTCAAGGACCCACTGCACAGGGTTGCAGGAACTAGGAACAGAGCTGCCGCGTGCAGAAGTACGCCCACACTCCGTGCTCTGCTGAGATTGTTTCAAGGCATTTTTCCCCCTCTCTTTTTAATTCAACAACAAGCAGAGACTTCTATACAAACTAGCAACAGCTTCTTCCTATCCAGTTCCACCTTCGGAGTCAGCAGGTACTAATGAGAGGGCACACACGAGTTCCTCCTCAGGATCACCGCCGAAAGCACCCTAGGGCCGTCTTCCACGCGCCGGAGGAAGGGGAGCTGAGAACTTCCGCTGGTGGGCACCTTCCCGAGGGCCAGGTGTGCGCCGGCCAAGAATGGCCCCGCGAGAATGTGGGTCACTGGGGCTCAGAACTGTACACAGGTCTACAGCACAACCGGACACACACACACACACACACACCTAAGATTAAGCCTGAGTTTTCACAACTCTGCCCCAACCTATTTTAACTCTGCCTTTTAACCCTCTAGGTAATTAAGTTAAACCCTAAGATTTAAAAACTAGCTCCCCGCCCCCTCCCGAGGAGCTAAACCTCCAGTGCCTCAGACAATGGGTCACCTTGCACGGGTGTCACACGCCGGTTCCCTAAGCGATAGGGGTCGGTAAGTTAATCATTATTAAAATAAGACTTCTATCATTAACCCCCAGTTTCCCGGTTGGAGTTGGCGTCAGCCCGGTAACCCTTTCGATCCCAGCTCCTGCATCAAGCCACGCCTTACCAGGCAGTCACCGTCCCGGACCGGCGCCCCGGCCCTCAGTGCGCGCTAGAAACCCGCACCTCCGCGGGGCGCTCCTGGGGGAGCCCGCCGCGGGCCCTGGCCGACCTCCTGAGCTGTCGCCGGCGGTCCCGCTGCCCTGCGGAGTTTGGGGCAGCGGCGAGCGATGGAAGGGGTCACCCTAGCTCTCACAACTCCCCGGACCGAGGCGGCCCGTGTCCTGCCTGCGCCACCTCGAACCCCGGAGAAGCGCCCCACGCCGCCCCGCGCCTCCCCTCTAAGGGCTCGGCTCTGCAGGCATCGGCTGCGCGCGAACTTCCCGGCGCCCCCTCCCGCGACCGGGGCGCGGAGACCCAGGGACCCGCGGCGGGAGGGGAGGGACGCGAACCGCGGCGCCAGTCTCACCTAGCAGCTCCCTGGGGACGTCGGCGCTCTCCTCGGTCATGGTGCCCCTCGGCGCGGGGGTGTCACAGGGCCAACTCTGATTTACGGCCCCCGCCCTTCCCGAGCCCCTTGCAAAGGAGTGGGCCAGAGAAGGGGGGGTGGAGATACAATGTTGCCGACCCCCACCGCACCAAAAAAAAAAAAAAAAAAAAAACCAAGAGTTGCTAGGACGAGGTGGGTTTGCGGCTGCCGCTGCTACATGTCGCCTCCCCCGGCTCCCAGCGACAGCGCAGGGCGCGCAGGTCCTCGGTCTCCACGCCGGCAGCACCCCCTGCGCGCCGCACCTACGGCCTAGGTGGAGGCGGAAGGCGCGGGAGGGCGGGGAGGCGGGCCGGGCGGGGGCGCGGGCCTCCCCTGCTCCTTTCCCTCCTCCTCCAGCTCCTCCTCCTCCTCCAGCTCCTCCTCCCGCTCGGCCCCTGCTTCTCCTGCGTCTCCGCCTCACCTCGCGAGAGCCGACTCAGCCCCCGGCCTCCCTAGTACCCGCGGGTCCCCACCCCGGCCCGCACAGGTTCCTGGCGTGGGGCGCACGCGGGGACGCGCAGTGCGGGGCGGCGACGGGCGCCCTCGGTGCAGCCTCTGCCTGCCGAGCCGCAGGAGCCCTGCTCTGGAGAGGCCCAGGAGAGTGCCCGGGAGCCATCTGCTGGCCGCCGGGGAGCGGAGCCTAGAGAGGGTCCCGACTCCCGGTCCCCACCTCGAGGACGACCCGCGGGACGCAGGGCTGCACATCCTCGAACGCTTGTTCTTTTTGGGACTCTTTAACGCACATTTATCCCCAGCCCTCCGGAGATGCGGTGTCACTGCACCAGTTACTAATATTCTGTCTCGGGCGCGCAGCAGCAGGACCAAGCCTGTAAACACTGGCCATCTGGTGAAGGGACCCTCGCGCGTGCCCGGCCGGGATCTCCGGCCGTCGGGGGCAAACTCGGTATAGCGGCGGGGCCTCCCACCCTCCGGGCACCCCGGGGAACTCTGATCCTTTACAAACGCCAGACGGAGCCGCGAAGTGCGATGCTACCTGCTTCGTCTCCCTCCAACTTCCCTGAGCACCACTCCCTAGGGACGACTTCAGGGCCGATGCTAAGTGCGTGCCTGTGTCACCCGGCCGCAGGGAATGCCCCTGGCAGTGGAATACGGTTTAGTTTTTAAAGAACAGGAAGAGGGAAGGACAGAGAAGGAATCCCACCCGTGTGACTATCCAGGGTTTTTTGGGGGTTTTGTTTCGATTCTTGTTTTGGTTTTGGTTTGGTTTGGTAAAACGGTATTTTTGTGTGTTTGTTTATTTTAAGGATATTTGTTTGCTTTTTGAACCAAGGTCTCGCTGTACTGTTCAGGCTGGCCTTGTGTTCACAGCGATCCTCCTGCCTCAGCTCTCAAGTGCTGGGATTATAGGCATGCATCACCGCACCAGGTGTGGCTGTCCAGTTTTAAACACTGCTGTCGGAGCCAGGTGTAGTGGCTTATACCTGTAACCCCAGCACTTGGGAGGCTGAGGCAGAAGGATCCTTGTGAGTTCGAGACCAGCCTGGACTGCAAAGTGAGCTCAAGGTCAGCCTGAACTGTATAAGGAGACCCTGTCTCAAAAAAGCCAAAAAAACGGAACAAAACAAAAATACCCCACTGCTGTCGACCTCAACTTCCCTCAAGGACTCTTCAGCTTCTAAGCTGGGCATTAGCTTTAGGGCGTTTAACCAGGCCCTTGCAGCCCCTTGCAACCCCTGACCTAACCCATTCCTACTCCAAGTCTGTTAGCTATTAGCTTTCTGCCTCCTCAAAATGTTGTCCCATTCTTACCTGTGTTTACAGACTATGTGTGCTTTCTTTGCAAAAAATGTACAGGGGTTTTCAACTGAAGTGAACCCTTAACCAGGAGATGGTCTGAAACTTAACCAAGAGATGGTTTGAAACACTATTTTATAAACGCAAAACTAGAGCTGGGTGTGGTGGTGCACGCCTTTAATCCCAGCACTCAGGAGGCTGAAGTAGGAGGAGCATTGTGAGTTTGAGGCCGCCTTGGGCTACAACGTAAGTGCGAGGCCCGCCTGAGCTACACAGTGCAACCCTGCCTCAAAAAGCCAGGGCTGGGAGTTTGGCCCAGTGGCTTAAGTGCCTGCCCTGAATTGTTCCTCGAGTTCAGGTTTTGAAAATAAAATGTGAAGGCGTAAGAGGTGTGCGTGTGCATGTGTGTGTGTGTGTGTGTGTGTGCGTGTGTGCGTGTGTGTGTGTGTGTGTGTGTGTGTGTGTACGTGTGCGTGTTGCTGGGAATGGAACCTAGGGCTCTGCCCATGCTAGACAAGTGCTGCACTCCTGAGCTCCTCCCACAGCCTAAATAGCCTTATGTAAAGATAATCATCATTTGTTAACTTACTCTGAGCTTTGGACCTCAGGTTCCTAACCATTTGTTTCAAAAAATGGCAATTTCTTTGTTATATATTTCCTCCATACATGAAATATCTTTCTTTTTCCTTCTGCAATAAATGGGAATTAACACCCCAAAAACTGTCTTCAAATGTGTGCATTTAAGCGGACTTCTCTGGCACAAACCAGTGAACTTTCAAAAAGAGCCCTAAACGTTCCAAACCATGTGGTAACTTGTGAAAATGAGAACAAAAGATTTTTTTTTTCCCTTCTGGCCTGAGGTTGTGGAAAGGATAAAGGGAAGGCTGTGTGGCAGCCCTGTAATTCAGGATTCCTTGGCTTCTGCTAACAGAGCTGAAGGCTCAGTAAAAGAATCCTTTTCACTACAGCAAGGTCCTGATTGGCTCCTGCAGCTCAGAAGAGGTGGTGAGTTCTATGGGTCTCCTTCTCAGCCTCCACACATGACCGCCTGCTTTGGAAATGATAGCCACTTACTTCTTGTGTGCAAAACCCAAGGACGCTTAGAAACAGCAAGTGGACAACTTGAAGCAGCACTGTTCCAAGCTCTAATATCCAGCCAGCAGTGGGTGCTCCTAGCATTTAGAATGTAGTTTACACTGGGCAGTATAAAAAGTCTGCCGGCTATCACTCCTCATGCTGCAGAAACACATCTTTAGTGTACCCGGCCTCTACCTTCTAGACTCTGAAATTCATCTCTTCTTTGACAGTCTTGATTAAAAGAGTAGCTGAACTACTGCATGAAACT
>RJWM01051991.1:0-10248 GCA_004363535.1 Dasyprocta punctata | reverse complement strand
TTCCAGCAGGGTTTGATGGAGCTGGTAAAATCTGAGTTGGGCCTCAGTGGACAGCCAAAGTCTAGGGAGAGAAGGAGGAAAGCAACTAAATAGCAGGACAATGCCATGCACAAACAGGCCAGCTAGCTAATTTGTAGTACAGATTGAAAACCCAAGGCCCTTTGTTCAAATTATTAAGCATTTCAAGGCAGTGACAGGTGAGCATTAAGCCAAGAGCAAGGGACCCTGTGTGAGGGCACAGGTCGCAACCCAGGAAGCAGGCCCTGGGTACAAATGAAGAGGTATGTGCCTCATTTGTGGAGGTCGGGATGCTTGTCTCTTGTTTAGAATTTTTCTCTAGAAATGGTTGAAAGGTGGCATCTTGCCCTCTATTAAGGAGGGAATCTGATGCATGCAAAGTAGTTGTGTGAGCTCTCATGAATGAGAATGAGTTGGCAACGTGAATAAAACATTCTCAGAGGACATCTATGCCGGCCAACTTAGGAAAGAGCAAAGTCAAAGTCCAGCCCAGAGTGGCTCATGCATGGAAAAGAACTGGTAAGAACCGTGAAGCAGCGGCTCTTGAGGAATGAACCAAATCGAGCGGGATTAAAGATTCGAGGTTGGGCTACAGACAGGAGGAGCTGAAGGCACTGAAGACCCAGAGGAAGGGCAGGCACCCTACCTTCTGCCCGCTGCCTGCTGAGGGCCAGAATGACAGAGTCTGGGTGGTTCTTTAAAGATAGAATGTTTTCTGTACTGTAGTTTAACAGGGTGGGTGGAGGGGTTTCACAAATACCCTATGGACAAATATTTGGGAGCGTGACTCTTGCAAAAATGCCTGAAGCAGATTTGTGAATCAGCTGGAATTAGTTGGTCCTATTTGTAGGAACCTTTTGGTGCAAAGCATTAAGATGCAAGTTTTATGGGTTTGTCAATTATGGTTAGGGAGATAACATTTAAGTAAGAGCATTCTGACTTTTCATAAACATGACTTTTTCAGTGGATATAAATGGGGTTCCTGTTTATTTGGTGCAAGGCTGAAATTCAGTAGGACATGGAAGAAAGCCTTTGAAAGCAATACCTCAGAAAACAAAAGAAGGAATATTTTATTTTTTTCTAACAGCAGGCATGATGTAAAGAGTAACATGGATTTGGAAGTGAGTGGTTCTGATTATCTTCAGAATGTAATTGAAAGCAATCATTGTTCTGCTGCTAAAAGAAAAAAGTGATCGTCTTGTCCATGTTTGTCTTGAGGTGTAAGTGTGTTTCAGTTTGGATGGAAGGAAAAATCTTTGTGAAGAAAGTGTTTACCATAATTCCTAGTATAGTACAGACACCAGTAAATGTTTCTTCTTCCCTTTTCTCTGCGTCAACTCCACTCTTCTCATTCGTAGTGTCTTTCAAAAAAAAATTCTTCAAAAACACACATACCTATGTCTATAAATTTAGCTTTTCCAACTTAGTTGAATCTTGAATCTTGTAAGTTTGTAAACTTTGGCTATTTCAAAAACTTTCAGAAAGAGCCTGGGATTTAGCTCTGTGGTGTAAGCACCTGCCTGGCAGGCACAAGGTTGTGAGTTCAATCCCTGGTACTAAAAGGAAAAAAAAAAACCCTTCAGAGATACTCATTTAAAAAAAGAAAGTAACCAGAGTGTTTCTACTACATTAAAAAGCTGGGACATTTCAAAATGTCATTATACTTGAATGGTATCTCACTGATAGATAAGTAAACCAAGTTCTAGGGAGCTGGAGAGGAAGACTTCATGAGCCTCTGCTGGTCCACAGACAAGCGCTTCTACCCGAGACAGGGCCAGGAGTAGGGAGAGACGAGACGAAAGTCCTGCTCTATTCTCCTCACTGTTCACTGCAAAATACAGAGATGAGGGGAAGCCTTCAATAAACATCAGACTGATAATCTAAGATGTACTGAGAATCACATTTACATGCTTCCTTTCTGAATATGACTGAGAATGTAACAGGGCAAAGGACATTCAGTGTTAGAGCAGGACCTCTATCACTCATAAATGTAACAAGTTCTTTGTTTAAGGAAAATTGTTTCAAGTGCTTAACTGGGTTACATCTTCACCTTATAGAATCCTGGTGAGATATTCATTTTCCTGAAAGATGAAGTCGTTGCTGAAACTGTGGAGGCTGAGTTTGTGTCACATGCTAAGTGCATTCGAGCACGGCTGGCCCTTTGGGATAAGAACGTCTGGTGTATGAAAGCCCTAGGTAAGAATTTTATGCTTTAATAAGTATAAAACATCATCCTGAGTTCCCTTCATTAAATTTATGATAAATGGTTTCACTTCCCTACAGAAACTAACCCTGTCCTGCAGGTGCGTCCTGTGTTTAGCTTTCACACACCCAAGGTTGTTATTATTAATCTGGATTTGCAAGAGTAAGAATGTGTAAATTATGAGAAATCAGGTTGCAAACCATGTAGTAAAATGACAACTAGTAACATCATATATTTTTAAACATGTCCACAGAGAGCACTTTAATATATATCAGCTATTAAATATGGAACTAAAATTATTTCTTTTACTGCAGCATTAGGATTAGCAGATTTTAGATTTTAGATTTTATTAGAGAGCTTTCTATTTTCTCCCCCAGACCAGCCCTTAGAATATACTTTTGGTGGTTTTGGAAAACATATTTCTTCTTCACCATTTTCTAATCGTGGTACCTGTACCATCTCTGTGGATAATCTTTCCATCAGTCCTTTACCTTATTTACAAAAAAATTGCTTGATGATCCAGCCCCGGTCATGACATGATGAATGCTATTAGACATAAAATTCCAGAAGGAAGAACCACACTTACCACAGTAATTGTATTAAAATCAAAATATAATGTATCAGCTTCTGAATGTTTCACTATAACTGCAAGACTGCCTGTTTTATATTCTTTTATAATCAGATAATAGTGTTACCTTATAAAATTTCCTGAATGTGAGCCTCACAAAATATCTTGAAATGAAAAGATACTCAGTGTTATTATGAACTTGGAAATGCCATAAAAATCTTTAAAATTGAAGAATATCAAGCACATATCTGGACACCACTCCCCTGGAGTGTAACTGTTACACAACATGCTTACAGGACATCCCTAGACCTGCGTCTGTGTTCTGCAAAGTGCCTGACTCTGTGGATCACCTCGCACAGGTCAGACTGGAGCAGGGCTACAACAAGGAAGGACTCTGTCCCCAGATGTTAGAACACTTAAGTCCCTGTCTTCCGTTAGAGTCAAGCATGTGCAGAGTGAAATGGGAAAGAATGCTGTCTCTTTCCTCTTCTTTTTTTCTTGTCACAAACCCCCTACTTATGTCACATTCTTAGATAGTTTCATAAATAAAAATTTCTAACTAATTAGTGTCAGAGTTTAAATTAAACTTGGTTGGCACAAATTGCTACCTAAAAGTCAATATTGCAAATTAAGAAGTACTTAAATATTTCCCAAGTAGCAGATCAGAATGTCAAGTAAAATTATTCATATTATTTAAACATTTATGCTCAGTCTACCAAAGGGGTAAGGGTGTTGTAAAGAACAAAATGTGTCAATGTTGCTGAAACCAGGAAAGTACTAGAAGAAATCAGAGGGGAAATATTTCAGGACATCGGGGCAGATGAAGAGTTTTTGGATGAGAACCAAAAGCAAAACTAGACAGATAGGAAGCTGCACAGCAAGGAAGAGAATCACTAGAGTGTAGAGACAGCCGGTGGAATGGGAGAAAGAACTCAGACAATGGAGCAACAGCAAAAATAATCCTGCTACAATGGGCAAGTGCTCTGAATACAGACTTCTTAAAAAATATGACCAACAATTATATGAAAAAGTGTTCAACATGACTAATCACCCAGGAAATGTAGTCGAAACCACAGGGAGGTATCACCTCACCCAGTCAGAAGGGTGCTAGCAAAAGGACAAAAATAACAAATGCTGGTGAGGATGTAGCTGGGGAGCCCTTCTTCACAGCTGCCAGGAAGGCGACTCTACACATTCATGATGGGAAACATTCTAGGCCCTTCACATTGACAGTAGAATTGTAACCAGCCCTACTGGATTCAGTTGCTGACCCATCACCCACAGTAAAGAAAAATGAGAAACAGGAAAAATGAATTTATTTACAACTTGGCCAAATGGGAAGAGCCTCAAGCCCACATAGTCGAGACGGCACCCACACAGGGCATGGGGCAGTGTTCAGCCAGGCTGCAGGCTGCCCGCAAGTCTGGGGGGCTGAAAGTCTGATAGTAGCCAAACCTTCTCCGCCTCGGGGCTGGGGTCAGGTTCGCTCTCAGCATGAGACAGCTATATGAAGCTGGAAGTAGAATCTTAGCCTTAATATCCTAATGCTAAGAGGGTCAGCATTAGGATGATCATATGACTCGGGAGCACCACTATGTATACGCCCAAAGGAAGCAGTCGTGGTGTCCAGCAGGGTTCTGTGCCCCGTCACTAGCTACCATAGTACCGCTCAGGGTAGCCACGGCATACGCGAATCACCCAGGTGCCCATCAGAGAGTGAACAAAGAAAGAGAAAAATATGTTCACATATGTATGTATGCATGTGCTTGCTTGTGACTAATACTCCACTTACATACAATGGAATGACTATGCAACCATAAAAGGATGAAATCCTGTCATTTGAAGCCACATGAGTGGCACCAAGAAAGACATGCTATGCTCATCAGCCAGCCACACGGAGATGAAAACCATGTGTTCCTACTCCTTCGTGAAGCTGAAGAAGTCAGACACACGGAAGGAGAGAGTGGGTAGGAAGGGCGGAAGGCCGGGAAGGGAGTGAGCAGGGGATAAAGGCTGGAGAATGGGTTCGAGGTGCTGTTAAACCAGGAAGAGCAATTCTCGTGCTCCTCACCATGACAGGGCAGCTGTGCTCTACGACAGTGAAGTGCACATTTCAAAATAACTAGAGAAGCATTTCTCATAGAAATGATAGTGTGCTCTTCATAGAAGTGCTGGCTACCCTGATTTAACTGGAGCACATTGTGTACACGCATCAAATTACAATGCTGTGCTGGATAAATAAGTATAAATATTATATCTATGTAAGTTTTTAAAATAAAAGGAAAATAAGAAACAAGAGTGTCAAAAGTCAAATTGTTTAGCGGAAAAGCAGGAAACTAATATTCCATGTCTCCCAAGACAAACCAAGATGTAATATGCTAAGTAACAACTTTTTTTGCGGGGAGGGGGGTTGTTTTTGTTGTTGTTGTTGTTGTTGCTGTTTGTACAGCAATCAAACTCCCAGCCTTGAACTTGACAGGCAGGCTCCGTGCCATTGAACTACATCCCTAGCAATAGCAACTTTCAGTTAAAAGAAAATCAATAAGCCACTATTAGCTGTATTAATTAAACTACTACAAGTCATTCTTCCAGTGTTGGGTTGTGTAAGTCCATGAGATATTTCCTTCCAAAATCATGGTTTCTATGTAGAATATAAGAGATGGTTGCAGGAACCCATGTGGGAATATCGATGGAAAATGCCCTGGTAGAAATGGCATCACAGCATCACTTTCTCTATCTTATGGCACTGGGGTTTGAAACGTTTTAAACCCTACACAGTAAGAACTGCATTTTAGGTCATAACCAGGTCACAGACAGCTATATAATGGAAGCAAAGGTTTTAAAAACAACACTAATGATTTCAACCTCACCAGGCAAAGAGCTTAGAAGCTGTCACTCCTGTTTTTAGAAGAAGTTGAACAAACTAAAAATCGACTACTTTTCTTGAACCCATAATAGAAATGAGGCTGTATTATATATGGGAGGAAGTCATTATCTCTCCTCTCCTGTCATAAGGGCCACACCCAACTCCCCTACAGTAAAACAAAGGTTAACAGAGGAAAAGAAGCAAGCAGGCATATTTAATAAAAGTTTCCATGACACAGCAATCTTCAAACAAAGACTTGAAAACCCAGAGAAAGTAATTTCTAACTCTTAGGCTCAATGAAGAATGAGCAGCATACACAAATGTGACTGGACAAAAGCATGATCCCATGACTCGAGACTGAGGGAGGATTTTCCATGCAACCTTCCCTCCTGGGAATCGGGGAAGAACCCTGGAATGAGTGACCCGGGGAGAAGGGACAGTGTGGCCTCTCCAGGCACTGGGGCTTCTGGATTCCAGCTGCTCTGTCCACTGGATGGAGGGAATTAGGGAAAGGAGGTGAGAGGATAGAAAAAGGCCAGAACAACCTTGGTTTTGAGACCCTTCCAACCTCCTACAGTTCAAAGTACTCAGCATACACAGGCTTTGTCTTTTGGGTTATTGTGATCTGAACCCCAACTAAAGCAAAGCACTGTGCAAAAATCTTTGCTGAAAAGTAAGTCATAGGAGTCATGGCACAGCTCTGCTTTCCTGGAGTAGAAGTCACTGAAGCCTTAAATTGGTAGAAGCAATTAAGCATTAATTTTGCTAAATTTCTGGAAGCTATGTGCAGATTAATTTCACTAGAAGAAACTCCTGGCATTGTAGTGTTAGGAGGCCCCCACATTTTATCAGGATTTACCTCCCAAATTCACTTCTTGAAATGAAGACTGCAGCATGGTAGCTGGATCAGAGGAGGCACAATTGCAGTGAAATCCTTCCAGCAAATTCTACATAAAAAAGACTAAGGGAAAACACTTTACCAGAACTTTGCCTAGCTAAAGAAGTCATCACCCCACCACAGTCACTTCTTGTCCCACTCAAGGGGAAGTCGGAGGCTACACCACAGCAGAGACACTCGTGATGTCACAGCCAAGACATAGAAGACTGGGTAATACCTGCCTCCCATTCCCACCGCCTTGAGCTACCATCACACCACTGTCCTAGCGTGATGACAAATGATTGCAGCTCAAAGAGTGCAAACCTCAGGAGTGCTGATGACCACATAAACTCCCGAGGGAGATAAAAAGAGGAAGGCAGAGGAATGGGGAACCTGTAGCACCTATGATTGCAGCAAACATTAAATGCAGCCCAACTTCTGGCCAGATTATTATACATTTGTTCAATACAAGACTATTTACCTCGATTCTTATTGCCTGATACATGTCTGAATTTCAAGCAGAAGTTACAAGGCATGCAGAAAAACAAAAACCCTCACCAAAATAAAACATAATTTAAAGAAACAAAGCAAGGGTGTGTTTAGATTTAGATGTAGTACAGATGTTGAAATTATCAAACCGAAAATTTTCAATAACTCTGATTAAGGTGTTAAAGATTCTTACGCAAAAGGATCCTACAGCATACAAGAACATGTGGATAGTGTAAACAGAGAGAAATTCTAAGAAAGAACTGAAAAAGGCTGCTAGAAGTCAAAACCACCGCATCAGGAATGGAAGGTAACTTAAATGGGCTCATTCACAGAGTGGACATGGTGAGACAAGAGCCACTGAACTCAAAGATAAATCAACACAAATTTTCCAAATTTAATGCAAAAAGAAAACAGAATTTAAAAACAGGATAGAACATCAAAGAAATGTGCAACAATTTTTAAAAGTAGAATATACATATAATTGGAATACAAAAGGAATGAGAACATTAAGCACAAGAAGTGCACAGATATTCATGGCCATGTTAGTTAGGGTTCTCTAGAGGAAGGGGATTCATTACATAGACTCACACGATCAGAGGCAGAGTTCTCAGCGGCCACCTGTGGGATCAGAGCTGGGACAATGCATAATGGCTGTCCGAACCCTGCAGAGCTGGAAGGTCCACTCACTTTTCAGTCCCAGAAGCTGGAAGCTGAGGAATAAGAGGGACCCAGGACACTGCCCCAGTCCAGGGCGACTGACCTGGAATCTCCCTGAATCTCCACCAGGGTGAGTCTGCATTGAAAGGCTGTAGGACCTGGAGACCTGGAGACTCACGTGCAAAGGCAATGGCAGGAAAGGATGCACCCACTCCGGAGGACTGGAGCTCTTCAAAACTGGGCAAACTTCTTTCTTCTTTCCCTTTTGCATTCCATCCTGGTTACAAGCCTACTGGTTGGAGCCACCAACACCCAGGTTGGGGCTTCCCTCTTCATTTTGAGGCCCACCTGTCAATCTCCTGCAGACACACCCATGACTTTATTGATTTGCTAGTGATTCTTTCACAAGCCAGGTTCACACATCATAATTAACGATTGCATTAGTCATGCTCACAAGCTCACCCCCACGTGGACTTTGAGCTAAAGCAATTGGAAGTTACTGTGGCTCCAGCTTGTATCTAAACCTTTAAAAACACATAAGGAAGCTCCCAGCTACAAATATCAACTAATTTCTATGCAGAATGAAGAGGGTATTCCTATTACCTGTAGCACAGCCAGACAAGCTTAACACAGTAGGGGAATAGCTCATTAAAAGCTGAAAGAAGTGCATAATGCATCCACAAAAATAGAATCTCTTTATTAATTAAGAAACTGTGGTCTAGATAATGTATACTTTTTAAAAGAACATGAAAAAATACTTCATGTCAAATGTCATGCCACACTTCTGTCAGGAAAAAAAAAAGATAAGTAGATTTTTATGATGACTTTATGATGTCTAGATATCATAATTTAAGAAAACAATTTTGGTATAATTTAAATTGAGATGAATTTTTAGGCATGACCCTGAAACCATCTGTATTTATTCATAATACTCTAATCAACACAAAGCCATGATGATTCTGATCTCACGACTCTGTTCGTTTAGTGTTTGTCACGTAGGAAAAGGCTAAAATTGCTTCACAAAGGGTCACAGCATCTCAGGCAACAGGAATGCACAAGCAGAGGAGCTCTTAAATTAATGGATTGGTGAGATATCTACTTTTGTGGAATTAGTGAAATATCTACTTTTATGGAATTAGTGAAATATTCGTGTTATTCAGCACTATCTTTGGATTCTGTTTCCCATAATCGCTTCAGTGGAAGAGCAGACCAGTTAAATGGCAGAGAACAGGAAAGCTGATAAAGACTTCTGTGGGCCATAATTTACTGCACATATAGCATAAATGAAAGAGCAAAGCACACTGATTTCTTCACCATGTTTAGCCCGGACATGAAAATCTTATAATAGTAATTTCTTAAAAAGACAAAGATTTTATCCATAAAAAAGGAGAAACTTGAGTCATTTGGAGGAAAAAGGATGCACCTTGAGTGAAATCAATCGGACACACAAACTTACATATCACATAGTTTCTCTTATATGAGAAACCCAAATTATAAACAAAGAGCAAAATAAAAGATAACAGAAAGAAAGGAGACAGATCTTTCTCAGATCAGAAAGGGACCAAGAGATGGAACGGGGAGGAGAGAGAGGAAGTAGGTAAGAAAAGGAATTGAGATGTGTTACACAAATACACCAACTCCACACAAGGAATGCAAGCTTCAAGTTCTGAGTACATGGACTAATAAAAAAGTTAAAAAGGATAAATTCTTTGGAGTGGCCTGGAGTTTGAGACTTGGAATTGGGACTAAGTGGGACTCCTTTAGCATTATGTCTCCATAGAATCTGCAGGATTTTACATCAAGTTACTGCAGGACTCCTTCCACTCCGCACCTTCTCCTCTTCACCACTGACTCTCCTGTCCTTGCTAGGTTTGCTGGTCTTGACCTGTCCAGAGCACATTTCCAGTGTTAGATGTCATTGCCTACCTCAGTCTGATGCTGAACCACAGAACTTCCTTTTGCTGTATTCTATGTCCATCTTTAATTTAGCTGGTTTATATTTTTATCAAAAAGCTGTGAAATGTAGTCACCATAGCGAGCCTATGTTAAAGTAATATTGTGTCCAGTAATTCATGATCATGGGTTCACCAAGATGCCAATTCAAATTTACATCATTGGGGATGGCCTCTGAACAAATGATTCCATAAAAAAGTCTCTCTTACACAGAGGTGGGAATAGTAATTAGGTCTTGATTAACTCCTTCCACTCAGCAGAAATGAAAATACTTACTGCAAATATGAACTTCAAAGAGCACCTGTATGGAGGATTACTCCAAAAGCAATGTCATTATCAGTACATCCACTGGTAAAGTTTTGAATCTATCTATCAGAATTAAATCATGTTAGACTGGAAAGAAGTTAGAATTTTTTACGCATGCTGTATCAGAGAGGAAGCAAGCAGTCCTTCTCAACGTGTGTCTCTCAAGATTCATTGCTGCCAGGCGTGATGACACATTACTATAATCCCAGCACTTGGGATGCTGAGGCAGGAGGATTGCTGTGAGTTTGAGGCCAGCCTGGGCTATTTAGAGAGTTCAAAGCCAGCCTAGTCTATGCAGTGAAACGTTGTCT
>RJWM01051990.1:0-10248 GCA_004363535.1 Dasyprocta punctata | reverse complement strand
TCTATCCATCCATCTATCTATCAAGTTAATATATATCTAAACTGTTTTTTTAATACTCTTATTTCCTCCCTCCCTTCCTCCTTTCTTTTCCCATCCCTTTATTTCTGCTTTCCTCCTTTCCTATTTTTGCCATCCAGCATCTGATCAAAGATCACATGTTGTATTTAATGTAATGCCTCAGCTTTACCCTATTATTCAGGACAAGTCCCTTTTTGTCATTCTATTTTATTAACTTTTTGAAGCCACTGGTCAGTTATTTATACCTCACCTTGTATGCATGATTTTCTAGATTTACCGTAAATTTTTTCTGTTACGTGAAATTCCTGTAACTATAATGAAATATGGTCTTTAGCTTCAATTAAATTGGGATAATCATTTGTTAAGAATATTTTATTTGGTCAGGGATTTAGCACAGTGATTTAAGCTCCTGCCTGGCAGGCACGAGGTTGTGAGTTTGATCCCTGGTTTAAAAAAACATGTGTTAAAGAATATTTTATGTGGATGACATGAACTCCATAGAGTGTCACATGTGGGTACACACACTGCAAGGATAGACTCTCATTGAAGATGCTAAGTTTGGTCATTTAATTAAGGTGGCAATTATCACTCTTTCCCAGTTACAAAAGTATGCTTTGTTTTGTTTTGCTTTTTGCTGTTGTTGCTAGAAAGTAACTTGTGGTTGGTGCTCTGATTCCATGTGACTAACCTATTAATATTATTTTACTCAGAGCTTCTGGCATCCATTAATGAGTCTTCTGAATCAATCATTTTGTAGGGTTTACATTAATTTTCATTGCTATATTTCATTGTTGGCTATATAATGATAAAAGAAAAACAAAATTATTATTTTATAGCTCTTATGATTTAAATTCTGACATTACTCTAACTGCATTAAAATCTGAGTCAAAAACTTTGTGTCATTTTTTGGAAACACTAGAAAAGAGTCTATTTTCTCGTGTTCCTAAAACTCTTAATGGCTGTCCTCATTCTGTGATCCACTGCTGCGTTTCTCCTTCTTAGGAAATAACACCAGGTGGAATCCCTTACACATTGTGTTGCTCAGTCCCTCCTCCCTTAGTCACATCTGCCCCTTCCAGAGTTGGTAAAAGTGACCTACTCTTAAGGACTCAGGTGATTAGGTAGTCCTAGATAATCCAGTAAAATATCTCTATCTCAGGGTCATATCCTAATCACATCTGAAATGTCTCTATTGTCAAGTAAGGTATTATGTTCTTCAGCTCCAGAAATGAGGACTAGATCTCTTTGGAAAGCCAATGTTTTGCCTTCCATAGTAATTAGAAACTGTTGATTTAAAAAATATCTGTCATTACTCCTATGTGTGTCACCAGGCATTTTATGCAAAGAAAAACAATCCCATCATTTTCTTTCTATGGATTAAAAATTATGACTTTAATGCACAATAGTCAAATCTTTTATATTCTACTTGAATTATCAGATTGTCTCAATTTGAAGAATTTTGCTTAAATATCTTATATTATGTTATACAGTTATTGTGATTTTCTAAGATGTGATAATAGCATTTTGTTCATGTGATGAAATATGCTGAATTATTTAGAGTAATTCCATGATAGCTACAACTCCCTAAAAATAAGTATATGATCATGGTAGTGGTACATACTGTTTCTTCAAAATGGAAAAGAAATGATTCTCTCTTTATTCTGTCAAATTTTAGGTATGTTTTAAAATTTTCAGACAAATTAACATAATCAAAGATATATTGTAACATTAAAAATTCATCATAATATCATAGAACTTAATTCATTTTTACATTTTATTTCCAATTAACAAAGACCCTGAAGTCTCTAAGAAAACTGAGTAAAACCTTCTGTCTGGTTTACCATATTGAAGGAAAGGGGTAAATCTCATTGTGCCTCCAACAGTGCTTTCCTTAGTTTCTGACAATGTCAGAATTCTCAAAGGCACTGGGAAATGATTGTGTGGTAGAAATCCAACTTCCATACATTATAGTAAATATGTAATATTCTAGACAGAGAAGCAGGAAACAGGCAAAGGGCAGCTGCTATAGTTTTGATCTTAAATGTGACCATGTGACTAATGCTTACGTGTGAAGATGGTTTCCAGCTGATGGCGCCATTAGGAGCTTGCAGAAACTTTAGGGCGGAGGCTTACTGGAGGAAGTAGGTCACTGGGGGTGTTCCCTTGAAGAGCGCATTTGTTCTCAGTTGCTTCTTGGCTGACATAAGGCAAACAACTTTAGTGCACTGTGCATTTCCGTCCACTCAGGCTTAAAAGCAAGTGGGTTGACAGATCATAGACTAAGAGCTCTGAAACCATAATTCAAACTGAATCACTCCTTGAAGTTGATTTCTCTTAGTTATTTTGTCAGAGGAACGGAAATCTAACTAACACAGAAGATTGGTACCAAGAGTGGGGCCATTTCTGGGACCATACCTAATGCTGTGACTCCTGAGCTTTTAGAATCACTTTGTGGCAAGGATTTGGAAATTGTGATGATTGATTGATTGTGTCAGTTTGAGTAACAAGTCCTGACTGAATTGGCTCAGCATAGTTCTGAGTATGGAAGGCCCAGCCTACCAAGGATTGATGCCAGAATATTACAAAAGGGAACCAAACAAGGAAGGATTATTCTTGTTTCTTTGGAGGAGCTCTAGCTTCTACTTTCTCTTTGGACATTGTCTCCTGCTTCCAGTGCATACTCTTCAGACATTGGCACCAAATGTTCAGTCTTCTAGCATAGACCTTTTAGCCTTCCATCACAGATCCTTCGGCCCCCTGATACAGCTCCCACAGGACACTACAGTGAGCTCCAGGTCTTCCACTGTGCCCTTCGGGTTCCCAGTGCAAGACAGACCTAACTGTGGGCAGGCACTGTAACTCAATCTTGTAAATCCTTATATATTTTTATATCTTATAATAAACCTGCTTCTCTAGTAAGCACTGACTGATACAAAAATGTGTGGAGGAGCAGGCTACACAAAGCTTCCAGTGTTACAAGTGGAGCTTAAAGGACAATTCTGGTGGGAGCTCAGATTTGAACACTGAAAGAATGCAGACAGTAAAGGCCAGGTTCATGAAGTTTTAGATAGAATTAAGGATTCTCTTGGGAACTCTAGTAAAGGACATTAATGTTACATTCTAAAAAAGTATGTTTGTGTAGATTTGTGCATGACTTGAGACTTTATAAGAGGCTGAGCTAATAGGTGATGAAGTGATTAATCTGCCAGAGAAAATTTCAAGGCAGCACCACATTTAGGGAGTAGCATGGACATCGCTAATTGCTATTAACCAAAATTTCCAGTGAGAATCTGGAACAAAACCAGAGTGGGAAAATTTGAAAACCTGCAGTTTTCTAGAAAAGAAGCACATTTAAAGTTGTAGGCAAGGAGAATACACTTGGAAGGAAATTAATGCTGGTAGAATGAATTAAATACTTTGCTCTGAGACAATAGGAAAATACCTTCAGGTCATCACAGGAATTAACAAAACATCCTGCATTGCAAGCTCCAGAGTACAAAAGATAAAACACCTCTGAAGAAGAACTGTGCAATGATAATATTCCCAGGTCTGCAGTGCAGGACTGCCAGATAATTTTCCCCCTAGAACTTATTTTCTCAATTTAGTCATCCAAATGCTCAGAGGGTGATGCGACCTTGATCAATAAAGACAAAACTACTGGTTGTGGTGTTGGCCAATGTTGGCACCATCCACATGGTGTTGGCTTTGCAGACATGCAGACTGCAAGAGTCATGTTGTCATGGAAGTTCCCTGTAAAATTTCAAAGAGAAGTCTAAGCAGAAGAACTGCAGAATAGAATTAAAATCCCTGTAAGCAGTCTCCTCACATGAATAAAGCCATAAGATGCATGAAGCTGTAGTGTGAAGTAAAAAATTGCAGTGGAGATTCCAAGAAGTTGGAGAAGGCAGAGATGTGGAACACCTGCTAAGGGAAGCTGTAGACAGTGAGCAGAGCCAGACCCAGACAGTGGCCATGTGAGTAATAGTTAGCAGGTACCCACTGTCAGGGTTTCCCAGGGCTTTTGGATCTCACATCCTGTACCAGGTAGCCTGGATACCAAATATGCAACTGTAGGACTTAAATTTTACCCTGATTGGTTTTTACCTTATTTTGGTCATACTCCTTTCTGTGGCCCTATTATTTTATTTGGAATGAAAATCTTTATGCAGTGCCATTGTATCTTAGAAGCACACAATATTCTTATCACAGAGCTCATGAATAATTTACCTTGTGTATCAGAGGAAATTTTGAACTTATACTCACCCATATTTGGAATACTTTATTTGGGGGACTCTTAGAAATGGACTAGATGGAGTTTGCATTATAAGATGGATGTGGACTTCCACAAATGCATTCTGCCAGGTGCAGAATGATATGGTTTTGATCTTGAATGTCCCCCAAAGGTTCATACATTATACAGTGATACCTTGCTGCTGGTGAAGTTGGGATGTGGTAGAAACTTTAGGATTTGGACCTCACTGGGGAAAGTGGTCACTAGGAATATGCCCTGTAGGATCTATTTGGATCCTAGTCTTTCTCTCTCTCTCTCTTACTTCTTTGTTACCTGAGGTAAGAAGCTTTCCTCTAATAGGCATTCATACAGAAATCTACTGTCTTACCAGAAGCCTAAAAGTAACTAGAACAAGCCAATCATGGATTGAGACCTCTGAAACCATGAGACAAGGTAAACCTTTCCTCCTTTAAATTGATTTCTCTCAGGTATTTTGTTACAGCAGTGGAAAGCTGACTAACACAGGCCCTGTACTATAACATGGAAACATAAAACAGTCCAGAAGTCAATTTAATTGAAGGACATTACTAGATAAAAGTAATGATTATGGCAAAATTTTCAGGGAAAGACATATATTTACAGTAAATAACTCTTATGTACCATATGGACACCACTAGGACCCCTATTGCTTCATTAGGGCTTTAAAATTTCTAAAGATTTCCATAGTTATCCTATTGATTTTATATTAATAATACTGAGATGTAGGCATGAACACTTATTCTTTAGCAATATTTATTTAGCCTTTGTTCTGTGTGCCAGGTACTGTGCTAGTTAGAAGGTTCTCCCATGTATTGTTCACTGATTATATTCTCATGAATATATATTGGTATGTGGAAACTCTCTGTATACTCACAATTACCACAGGAAGTGGATTGTTCTTAGTTTACAGAGGGAAGTTTCAAACCATAAAGTCTTACTGTAGAATTTCACACTATCATCTACAAGGACCAAAGGTTCTTAATGAGGGATTTGTAGAGCCATAAAATAGAGTTTGAACTTTCTGGAGAAGAAAGTAAAATTTTATACCAGTATTGAAAGTAATATATAACCTAAAAACCTCTAGGTTCTACAGTTTTGTGAGAGTTTAGGAATTTATTGTTGACCAGAACTGACTGGAGTTGTTCTAGTTTTCATGGCCCTCAACGTTTATTTTTCGGAGTAAGTAGCCATAGTTTTCTATGCTTAATGAAAGGTTTCTCCATTTGCACTACTGGGGTCCAAACCTAGGTGTGCTCTACAACTCAGTGACATCCACAGCCCTTTGGATTTGTATTTCGAGAAAGTCTCACTAAGTGACGCACATGGGACTCAAACCTGTGATCCTCTTGTCTCAACCTCTCTGAGTACTGGTACTTTGTTACATACTTCTCTGATTGCTGAGACAAAATACCTGACACCCAAAATTAAGGTAGGAAAGTTTGTTTAGTTCACAGTTTGTGGAGATTTCAGTCTATAATCAACTGACTCCAAGGGAGGGTGGCATGGCAAAGGGACATCACTTTCAGGCAGCAGAAGACAGCAAAAGCAACAAGACCAAGAGAAAGGGAGAACAAATCTCTTTTCCTTCTTTATATTGAAAACTGGCTACCAGCACCCTATTGTAAGCAGGCTAGTCACCCTAGGGAGGGTTTAGCACTCACATCATCTCTGTGCCCTCCTCTTGCACAGGATGAGGATGTTTATGAAGTAAGGACCTTGGCCCCCTGCAGAGTCACTTAGTTATACTTCTAAACTCTTTGAATTGACACAACATATTAACCATTACACATATTATCTCATTGTTTGCGAAAAACCATATATACATATATACATACATATATCTATAAATCACTGAATATGAAACATATTGTTAGTTTCCCGTTAATGCATCTTTGTTGTTTTTCCAAGTTTCCCTACTTTCTTGTAATTATTTATGAATTTCTACTACATCATTCACTAAATGTTTCTTTAGTGTATCATTTATTGAATGTAACACTTTTAATGTGCATTAGATATGGTGAATTTCAATTTAAAATTTATTCTGTTTATCTCTCAATTTTGTTTTTAACACATCTATTGTAATTGTTAGGGTTTTATTTTCTGTTTCTATGTTATTATTCATGTTTTATTTTATTTTATAATATTTTGTACTTGTAGATGTTTATTCTTCACTGACACATAAATATTGTATGTATTTATGGAGTACCAGGGGATTTTTTTCTATACATCCATATATGGAGTAATGTCTAAACCGGGGTGAGCATATCTGCTGTCTCAAATATTTTATAATTCATTTTAGATAAAAATACCCTGTCTTCATCTTTCCTTTTCTTCTCCTTTCCCCACCCTTTAGTAATCAAAGTTCTACTCTCAACTTGTATAAAATTCATTATTTTAAATTCCTTATGAGTGAAAATACATGGTTTTATTATAACACAATCAGAAAATATATTGCATTATGTCTCTTTTAAATTAATTAGAAGTTTTGTATCTATGAGTTTGTCTCTGGAATATGTATATTTTTGTGTTTGTGATATATATATTTATACATACATACAGTATATTGTTTCTCATTTTGAAATATGTGAAGGCATATCCATCTACTTGACTGGTCAATAATTTTAGTTAACAGATTTTACTTAGGTTTATTTACAATGCTACATTTTTGCTCTATATACTTTAATGCCATCTTTATTATGAAAAAAAAAAGAATATATTTGTTCTGTATAGGATCATTTGTTATCCTAAATTTGTTTTGTTGGTCTGAGATATAATAAAATGCTTAGAATTTAACTTCTTCAGATGAATACTGTGCTCTTTTTTCTTTGCATTTGTTTTACTTGATAATTCATTGTTTATCTTTTCACAGTTATTTGTGCCCAGTCAGTTTTTTTGAGGCAAGCTTGACTTTCAAAAAGTACATCTTATTTTCTGCTCCTAGTTTTATTTTGTCTCTAAAAGTTTTCTTTCAGAACTTATCAAATTTTTGTTAGCATGAAATAAATTTGCTCTTTTGTCTTGTTAACTAGGTTTTCTCCTCTCTTTTTCTTTTTGCACTTTGTACAATATGATTTCTGTTGTAGGGGTACTTTAGGAAAATGTAAATGTGTACATGTGGTGCACACCTGTAATCCTAGCACTTGGGAGGCAGAGGCAGGAGGATTGCCATGAGTTCTTCAAGTCAGTTTATCTTTTCCCCCATTATCTGACTTTGCAGAGGATCAGAC
The DNA here is from genome assembly GCA_004363535.1 of Dasyprocta punctata. NCBI lineage: Eukaryota > Metazoa > Chordata > Mammalia > Rodentia > Dasyproctidae > Dasyprocta > Dasyprocta punctata. The sequence goes on along the minus strand of RJWM01051990.1, from coordinate 2,733 downwards.
TTTAAAAATATCTAGGTTGGATTTTCATGATGGTGAGGTCCACAGTCAGAATATCTTTTTCTTTAGCAAAAAGCGACCCCTTAATCTCAAGGGAAAGAGAGGAAAAGACTGAGATATACTTTCCAAAAAACATTGTTTTTCTTTTTTGACAAGATCTCACTATGCAGCCCAGGTTGGCCTTAAACTCACAGCTGTCTTCTTGCCTCATTCTCCTGAGTGCTGGGATCACAGCCGTGCACCACCACACCACGCCCAAAACTGATCTCAACCATAAATGACCCACGGCGCATGATCTTCAGGGGCAGCACTTTCACTGCAGGGTTGTGTGGGGGGTGAGTCGTTTCTCTGCAATGTTGGCTGCGTCGCTGCATCACGGAAGGGAAACGAGGATGAGTCTCCAGAGAAGAGAGACCGACAGTGGCCCTCCCTCCTCAACGGCAGATGGGGTGGCGGCGACCAACTGGGTGATGCGTGGGCTCGGGTCTCTAGAACAGGAAGGTGTGTGACTAAGGAACCCGGAGCAGGAAGGAGAAAGTGACGGAGAACGAAAGTGATGTAGAACAGCGAAGCAGGAAAAAGATCCAGGGTCCCCCCGCGGGGGCTGAGAAACGTGGCCCCACCGGTCGAAGGCAGCCCTGCGCGTTTTGGAGATGAGTGGACACGAGGGACATCAGCAGTTTTGGCATGAAACTGGAAGGCCAGAGAAGTGGACAGTTCAGACTAGCGTCCTTCCTTTGTTGAGTGGCAAGAAAGGAGCTCCAGGGTTGGTGCGCTGGTGGGAGACAGGACATCAACTGGGACAATGTCACCGGGTCTACCAAGTGACCCTGAGGTACAGGAGCCATCTGGCTGTGGTCACCAGACACTGCCACTATCCAGGACTCCGACACAGGAGCCAGTTTTCTTTTTATGTTTTATTTTGAGACAGGGTCTTGCTGAGGCTAGGCTCAAGCTCACAATCCCCTTGCCTCAGTCTCCCAGATTGCTGAGATTGTGGGTATGCATCGCCATGTCCTGCTTGTTAAATCTTAACTTAATCTTTTTTCTTGATTTGTGTATAATTTTCTGAAAATGTTACTAATGCCTTATTCCTGCTTTCTGTTAATTTGTTTTTCATGCCAGTTTTAAAGAATGTGAAGCAGGATGCTGCTTTGTCACCTAAAGTGAAGTGACTTCAATTTGACTTAATTCGAAGTTTTTGTTTTGTCTCATCAAGTAGTATTCAATACTTAAAATTATTATAAAGTTTATCGTGTCACCACTAAACTTTCAAGTTTACTCAAAGTCTGCATTTGCGTGTGTGTTCCATTTGTTTTCTTCTTCCTTCTTTTCTGTGAAGTGTTAATGTCTGCATTGGTATCATGCTGTTTTATACACTTTATTCATTTTTAGTGGGAGAATTCCATCAGAACTCAATATTGGTCAAAGTAATGTTGGCAATGTAAGTGAGTTTTAAGAACTAATATTCCTGGCATTTCCCTTCTCTTTGCTCTCTACCTCTGAAGTATCTTTTAAGAATCAAGCTTTCCATATGAGAATTGCCGGTTTGTTTCCTTGTTAGACGTTCACTTCATTAAAGAATTTAGAGATGGGCTTGAGGCTTTGGCTAGTTGTCTTGGTCCTCAAATAATTTCTCTTTAAATTTACTGAATACCTAATACAGGGGCCTACTGTCACTTTTTGAAGTCTTCTGATTGGCAGCTGAGCACCCAAAGATTGTTCAGATGTGTGGGAGTGATACAGACATTTATATTTGCTCATGCTAATTTAATTCCAAGCAGCACTGTTCAGTTTTCTTTTTGTCCAGAACTTTTCTTGTAGGGAGAAAGTCAGCTGGAAGAAAATAATATGACCTATCCTAGAAGTTTATTTATTTTCTATATATCTACCTTCTGCCTCCTACGTTTGTGCTGGAGAATTAATAACAGAGGACAGTTTTCTCTTTGCTCTTGCTGTCTCTTCTCTCTGCAGGTTCAGTTCTCCTGCTAGGGTTTCTTAGTAGACTCCTTTAGATCCCACTTTATTATTCATCACACAATATAATTTCCCAACTGGAGACGCATTTACCAATATTTGGAGTCTTTCAATTTGGTCCAAATTGTTTTGTAACTGACTATTACTCTTCCAAGTATATTGTATGATGTTATTGTATGATAGAAATTCCCAAGCATAGAAACAGATTCTATTTCTAATTGTTGGTGTTCATTTCAATAGGCTTTAGGTAAGAAGGCTATGAAAATTTGTTCTAACTTCTTTCATAGAATTGCCTACATAAAAGTTTTATTTGTATTACACATTAAAGAAATGTGCTTCCATTGACCCATTAAGTTGGAGAGGACAGCCAAGTACTCTTGGTCTTGGCGAGATGCCCCAGTGAGAGACACATCCATTTCGTCTCTGGCTGAAGGGAATGGGAGCATGAAGCTGCATCAGTAAATTCCACACTGCCACCTGTTTTGTAGCCCTAGTGCTTTCCCTCTCCAGTGGTGAATTAAGTTGGCTTAGAAATAGCATTCCTTAAAGTACATTCTGTGATTTTAAAACTCTGTTTTTCATAGTTAAAGGGAAGTGCTGAGCACTCCAAGTGCACTGGTTCCCAGAATCCACAGGTGCAAATCCAGATGGGGTTAACTCATAACATAGATAAAGTGTCTTACACAGAGTTTATTTTGTAAGAGTCTTAGGAAGAAAAGTCAAGTCTTTACTTTGTTGACCTTTGAGATCCAAGATCAA
>RJWM01051989.1:0-10248 GCA_004363535.1 Dasyprocta punctata | reverse complement strand
CTCCAATTAGCCATGATCAAAAAAGTCGGAGGAGAACGAGTAGGAACCCTCGCGGGACCCCCGCCCGGCCCGCACAGCACCGGTGCGCGGGCTTGGAATCGGGGACAAACACTAACCACCCCACCCCCCCCCGCGTAAGCAACCTGCTGTTTCGGAGGTCTGGCTGGATTAATAGCAACCAAGGAACATCAACCAACTTCTGTTTTTTAGATTTGGCCAGGCCTCTGGGCAGCAACCCAAGCATCTCTTTATAGCAGGCAATGTAGCAAATATGGGGGATTCTCTTCTGTCTTGTCTTTTATTATTAATAAAATATTTTTTAAAAAGTCTACAATAAGGCACGTAAAAGTCAAGATCCAGAAATTCAACACAAGAACATAATATTAAAAGCTGTTAGAGGAAAAGAAACAAATCACCTATTTTAAAAAGCCAGTCAGAATCACAGTTGACTTCCAACACAAACCCTCAACTCAACGAGAGCTTGAATTGAAGTATTTCAAGTTCCAAAAGGAAACAACCTCCAACTCAAATTAATATACCCTACAAAACTATCTTTCAAACATGATGGGGAAATAAAATACTTCCATGATGAGAACACCCATGGAAGTTCATGAACACTAAACGAGCACTCCAAAATGTTCTGAAGGACATTCTAGAAGGAGATAACAAACCTTACCACTCCATAAACCCTAACAGAATGAAGGTAAAGACTTAAGGGGAAGTAAAAAATTAAGCATAAAAAAGGGAGAAAACAAGAGGAAAATAACATGGCAAGGATAAGTCAATGCAACAATGCTAATGGTCTCAATTCATCAATAAAAAGAAACAGACTGGCAGAATAGATCAACAAACAAGATCCAAGAATATGCCATATACAAGAAATACATATACTTAAAAAAATTCATAGATTCAAAGTTAAAGGATGGAAAACAGCACTACATGCAACAGGAACTTGGAAAAAAGGAGAGGTAGCAATTAAATTTGCAGACAAAGTGTATTTAAAACTAAGATTGATTAAAAGAGACAAAGAAGGTCACTACATCCTTGTAAAAGGAACAACCCAAGCAGAAGAGATAACAATCATAAATAAATATGCACCAAATACCAGTATACTCAACTATATGAAACAAACATTAATGGACATGAAAAACCAAATAAGCACTACAAAATTGTAATAAGGAACCTCAATATCACAGTCACAAATAGACAAATGAACTAGACAAAAAAATCAACAATGAACTATTAAAACTGAACCAAACTTTTGAACAAACTGACTTAGTATGTCTACAGAGTTCCACAACATCAGAATACACTCTCTTCTCAGTTACACATGGGGTGTTCTCCAAAATAGACCACATGTTACCTTATAGAACATGCTTAAGTAAATGCAAAGGAATTGAAATTATGTTTTGTTTGTTACCAAACCATAGTGCCATGGTACTGGAAATCCATGGAAAAAGAAGCCACAAGAACCTCATAAACACAGGAAATTAAGTAACACCCTCCTGAACAATCAATGGGTCACAGATGAAATTAAAGAAGAAATTAAATAGTATCTACAATTAAATAATAATGCCAGTATAATATACCAGAACTTATGGGACACAATGAAAGGAGTCCTGCAGGGAAAATTTATAGTGGTGAATACTCATATCAAGAAAACAGAGTGGAACCAGAAGACAACTAGCCTGCCTTCCTGGTGAGTGAGCAACCAGCGTAGACTCCAGGAAGAGAAAGATGTGCTTCTTGAGAACCTGCAACGTTGGGTCAGAGAGACTCCAACCAGAAGACAACTAGCCTGGCTTCCTGGTGAGTGTGCAACCAGTGCGGACCCCAGGAAGAGAAAGATGTGCCTTCCATACACCTATCAAGGACATCCTCCCTCCCCCCACATAAGCAACCTTCTGGTTCAGAGGACCAGCTAAGTTGATAGCAACTAAGGTACATAAAGCAACTAAATGCTTGTATTGTTTTGTTGATTTTGTAGGCCTGGGGCCAGCAGTCTGAGTATCTCTTGGGAAGATGATAGTATGCAATGTAGCAAATATGGGGGATTTTCTCCTGTCTTGTCTTTGAGGCCTAATATTGTTCTCATTGTTTTCCTTTATACTGATTTTTTTTTTGCTTTATTTCATATTCTCTTTTTATTGGTTTTATTGTGCTTTGGTTTTGGTTTCATTTTACTATACCTGATGGAGTGTCAACTATTCTGAAAATAACAAGATATACTATAGTAGCTATTGTTTTCATAGTATCTTTTTTGAAATTCTGTACCACTTCTACTGCTTTGTTTTGTTTGATTTTGTTCTGTTTGGTTGGATTTTACTATCTTTAAAATAAAAAAAGAGAAGAAAACAGAGTAAACACAAAAAGCCTAATATTAAACCTCAAGTTTCAAGAAAAAGAACAGCAAGGCAAACCCAAACCTCATATTAGAGAGCAAATTATAAAGAGCAGAGCAGAAATTAGCACAATAAAGATTAAGAACACTATATGAATGATCAATGAATCAAAGAGGTGATTCTTTGAAATATTAAATAAAATTCACAAATGCTTAGCCAACCTTATCAAAAAAGGAAATAAAATACTCAAAACCACACAATTATGAATCAAAATGGTGAAATCACAACAGATCCTAAGTAAAAGAAGGTGAGTGGGACCACCACTGTTCTCTTTTTCTGTTTTTTGTTTTTGTTTTGTTTTGTTTCATTACTCCTTTTTTCTTTTTTGCATTTTTCTGTTTTATTTCTTTTTTCTTTATTTTCTAAATGGCTAGGGAGAACTCCACCCACAGAAAACTGATCCTATCCCCTGAACTCAGTGACCAAATTCAGCTAATCACTTGCTTACTCCCTCATTCCTTTTCTTCTGACCTCTTCCCTAGTTTCCCAAAGCTTGCATGGTCATCCTTTGTCTTACAGCCTTGCTTCTACTTTTTATTCAGCTATCTTTGTTTTATCCACTATTCTTCTTATGCTATTGTCACAAAGAGATCAACTAGACAAAAAATCAGCAAAGAAATAACAGAACTGAACCAAACTTGTGAATAAATGGACTTAGCAGACATTCACAGAGTGTTCCACCCAAGAACATCAGAATACACATTCTTCTCAGCTGTGCATGAGGCATTTTCTAAAATAGACCATATACTACCCCATAGAACGTGTTAAAATGCAAAGGAATTGAAATTATCCCATGCATATTATCTGACCATAGTGCAATGAAATTGGAAATCAGTGTCAAAAGAAAGTTAAAAAAACTCCATAAACATGTGGAAAGTAAATGACACACTTCTGCGCAACTGTTAGTCAAAGACAAAATTAAGGAGGAAATTAAATGATATCTACAATCAAATGAAAATTCCAATACAACTTACTGGAACCTGTGGGATGCAATGAGAGCCGTCCTAAGGAGGAAATTTTTAGCAGTGAATTCTCACATCAGGAAAACAGGAGGAGCACAAATAATGCTGCACCTCTACCTTCTAGGATAAAAAAAGAGTCAAGCCCAAGCCCATGCAAAAAAAAGGAAAATATGAAGATCAGAGCAGAAAGTAATGCAATTGAGACCAAGAAAACAATATAAAGAATTAATGAATCAAAAAGTTGGGTCTCTCAATAAATAAATGGATAAACTTCTATCAAATCTTGCCCAATAAAAGGAAAGTAAAAACTCAAATTCATGCAATAAAGAATTAAAAGGAAGAAATCACTACAGATCCTGTGGGAATCCACAAGATCATCAATACCTACTTCTAAAATCTTTACTAACATAGGATAGAAACACAGAAGAAATGGACAGATTCTTAGGGAGAAACTGATTAGCTGGGAGCCATTTTGAAGATGGGCCAAATAAGCTCATAAACCAGAACTGTTGCTGCCTTCCACCAGTAGACCCAGTTAGGTAAGACCCATGGAAATTGCTTGGAGTGTGGCAAGCCCAGTGAGTCTGGTCTCAGAGCAGGCCTGCTGAGATTATCCACTACTCCACCATAAAGCAACTGCTGACTTGCTGGGACAGATCAGCATGATTTGGGCTTCTGTCTAAACAGGTTGTCTACTAGTGAAACCAGAGAGAATCCTGGAAGTGGGCTATATCTTTTTCCTTTTTTTTCTTCTCTCTTTCTCATTTGTTGTTTATATATGAATGTGAAAGTGGTTCCAAACCTCTTTGTGGGCATGATTCTGTTCTGTTCTTCCTTTTATCTCTTCCATCTCCCTTTTCCTTCAGTCTTCTGCACCAGTTTCCCCAAGTTGGAGTGCTTCCACTTTGTCCTGATTTCTAATCGCTTTCTCTTCTTTCACTTCTCTATTTTCTCCTTCATCTATTTTAAATTTTAACCCTGAGGGGAAAATTGACACATTATGGACTGATATAGTTCATATAATTATCTGATTTGTTTTACATTTTGTCATGTAATTGCAAATCTAGTTCATATGGTTAAAAGTTGCAAATTAAGGGTTAGCTCAGTTTTCTGTTTTCTAGGCTGTGCTTGATGCTATTGGCACCACTATAGGAAAATTGACATAATTGTTCTAAACAGCTGTTGGTCCTGGTATTCTATGACTGAGATTAACTAAGGGTCACAGGAAATATGGTGGCACAGAGCCAAAGAACCAGGGACTAGGCCAAACAAGCAATAACTTCTCATCTCCAACAAACTGAAGAGTTAAGCTCTTCCAGCAAACTAAAAACTCAAAAGCCAGTTACACCTGGAAGATACCTCAGAGAAGGGTGCTAAGTACTGCCAATAAACCAAGCCACTATAGGCAACTTATAAGCATCACCCCAGAAATTAGACTAAAGAGAGAGAGAGAGAGAGAGAGAGAGAACAAAATGAGAAGACACTTAAGCAAAATGCAACCTCAGACATCCAGTTCACCAAAGGCAAATCCAGGAGACAATGAGGTGGGACAATCCAAAAGCCCCCACCAGGTCTCTCTGAAGTAAAAACAACAAAGCAATTGAATGAGGCTCTGGACAGAATGAAATCAGAAATAATCTGTCAGATACCTACACAGCTAACACCATTCAGGCATGCAAGGTTGGCGCCCTTCTTGGAACCTGGTAGAGACCTGCCCAGTGTGCCCAATCAGCCTGGGACCTTCAAGTAGGTTGTTTGGGGCTGGATTGGGCCTTTCTCAGTGACTCTGAGTGGCCAGGGAAACACGTGTGCTCAGTCGTGGGATCTGAAGACCTACACAGCAAGCCCCATCCAGCTGTGCAAGCTCAGCACCTTGCTTGAAACCTGGTAGAGCCACACCCAGCCACCCAAGCAGCTGGAAAGCTTTGGAGTTCCACGTGCCCTGAGCTGAAGGCCTACACAGTGTACTCTATCTGGGTGTTCAGCTTTGGAAGGCCACTTAGAACCTGGTAGAATCCTGCCCAGCAACCTCAAATAACTGGGGAGCTTTGGAGGACCACATGGGTGTGCTGAAGGCCCACTCTGCATATTTCCAACATTTGAGAAGACTTCAAGTGCCACAAGTGATCTGGTAAGTCCTGACCAATGACCCCTCGCTCAACTGGGGAAATTCCCTGCAGTAGAGACAGATATTCTCAACTCAGGAAGCCACTGAAACCTTGCATTCAGCTTCTCCAGGGGAATACAGGAAAATGATAAAACACCAGAGCAAAATGCAATCTCAACCCTCTAGGCCACCCCAAACAAGCCTAGGAGACACGAATATAGAAGGAAATGTAAGCCATACACCTGAAACTTATGAAATGATAGCAACTAAAGTAAAGAAACAAGTCCATGAAGCTGTACAGGAACTCAGATCAGAAATAATCTCCCAGGTAAAAGAAGGAATGACAAACATAATAAAAGAAATGCTGAACAGATCTAAGGGAGACACAGTTAAGAATATAAAGGAGCATTGCAAAAAGATAGACGCATTGAATGAACAATATAAGAAAGACACAGAATGCATGAAACAGATACAAAGAGATATCCAGTAAATCAACAATTCCATTGAAAGCTGACAAAACCACCTCAATGAATGTGAAGATAGACTTTCAGACCTAGAAGACAAGATTGCAACTAGTGACCAGGAAAGGAAAGATCTTTTAAAAACAACAAGGAATCAGGAAGTAACAATTCAACAGTTGCAAAATGGTGCAAAGAAAAACAATATAAGATTGATAGGTGTAAATGAAAAAGAAGGTGACAATCAAATAATAAAAAAGACTATTTACAGAAATAATAGCTGAAAATTTCCCAAACATGGTAAAAGAAACTGACATTCAGATAGATGAAGCATATAAAACTCCAATTAGCCATAATGAAAATAAATCTATGCCCAGACATAATAATCAACATCCCAGAAATTCAACATAAGAACAGAATATTAAAAGCTATTAGAGAAAAGAGACAGATCACCTATAGGGGAAAGCCCATCAGAATCACAGCAGACTTCTCAACACAAACAATGAAATCAAGAAAAGCATGGAATGAGGTATTTCAAATCCTAAAGGAAAATGACTTCCAACGCAGATTGATATACCCTGCAAAACTGTCCTTGAAAATTGATGGAGAAATAAGATACTCCCATGACAAAAAACAGCTGAAGAACTTTAGGACAACCAAACCAACCCTGCAAAGAACACTGAAAGATATTCTAGATAAGCATAAAAATAACAATGACTTCAGGAACATGAACAGAGAAAAACCACTAGCCAAGACAAACAATTAAACAGAGGGGAAAGGTAAATAAACAGCAGCAGAAAGATAACATGACAAAAATTAGCCAATATATATATCACTTATAACCATTAATGCAAATTGCCTCAATTCACCAATTAAAAGAAACAGACTAGCAGAATGGATCAAGAAAAGGCATCCAACCATATGCTGTATATAAGAAACCCATCTAACCCAAAAGGAAATTCATAGACTGAAAGTCAAAGGATGGAAAACAATACTTCATGCAAAAGGAACCCCCCCAAAAAAAGCAGGGGTAGCTATTCTATCTGTAGACAATATGAACTTCAAACCAATAATGATCAAAAGAAATAAAGAAGGTCACTACGTACTAGTTAGGGGAAAACTTCATGAGGAAGAGGTAACAATCTTAAATATGTATGCACCAAATATGGGAGCACCCAGCCATATAAAACAAATATTAATAGAAATGAAAAATCAAATAAGCAGCAACACAATTATAGTGAGAGACCTCAACACCTCGTTAACACAAAGAGACAGATCAACTAGACAGAAAATCAAGCAAAGAAATAGCAGAACTGAATCAAACTTGTGAACAAATGGACTTAGTAGACATGTAGAGAATGTTCCACCCAACATCAGAATATACATTTTTCTCAGTTGCACATGGTACATTTTCTAAAATAGGTCATATACTAGCCCATAGAACATGCTTAAATAAATGCAAAAGACTTGAAATTATTCCATGCATATTATTTGATCATAGTGCCATGAAACTAGAAATTAATGACAAAAAAAACTACAAAAGAGGACTTCCTGCAAAATGGCTGACCAGATAGCACCATGATAGGGATGAAGATGACAAAGACAGTTATTGTAAAGACAACAAAATTTATAAGGGTAGCCTTCAATGATATACAATCACCTTGCTTCAAAACCAGGTATTACTTTCACTGCTCTGTTCTGAGGGATTTTAACCTATCTTAGTGTGTTTGTGTTACAACAGATGATATAGGCAACTGCCTTGAAGCTAATATGAGGCACTATAGAAATCAACATTGCATTACTATGTATTGCCTCCATTACCTTATTTGTTATTGGTTTGATTCAGTACTATTTCATTCTACTATATTTGGCCAATTGGTAAGGGTATTTAGTTTGAAGATAATAAGAGGTATTACAAGGGGAACCGAGGAAGGAAGGTATGGAAAAAAGGCATAGTTTTATATGAAGGTATTCATACGATAGTTTAAAAGACTATACTACTAAATGCATTAACTGGTGAGAGAGAACAGTTGATATTCATATGATCAGATCAATCCTACATGTCTTTACCTGTCCATCTGAACAGCCCCCTTAATGGTAACGATATACAACATTGCAACTGCTGTAAAATTCCAGCCATCTAAATTAGTAAACCTGTAATTTTGCAGTATCAGGTATGTTGTTGTTGTTTGCTGATCTCTTTAGTTTTTTGTTTCTCTTATGTATGACCATTCTTTTATGCTTTATTGGTTTCACTCTGAACTATTTCACTTGGTTATATTAGACCTGATGTTATGGGTAGTTATTTCAATAATAACAAGAAGTACTCTAAGGGGAAAGGAAGGGAGGAAGAGAAAAGGAAAAAGACATAAATTTATAAATATGCATAAATAAGACAATTTAAAAAACCATATTGCTAAATACAATAGCTATTGAGAAAGAAAAGTTAATATACCTGAATTGATAAATCTTACATGTCTATATCTGTCAATACGATCAACCCCTATGAAGGTCATGATATGCAATATTGTAACTACTGTCAAACTTCAACCACCTCAGTGTGTAAACCTACAATGTTATCATATCAGATCTGTTGCTGCTGTTTGTCTGTCTTTTTTGCTTTTTGTTTCTATCTTCTGTATCTATTTTCTCTTAAATAAAAAAAAGAAACTGCAAAAGCTCCATAAACACATGGAAATTAAATAATACACTCCTGAACAATCAATGGGTTACAGAGGAAATTAAAGAAGACATTAAACAATACCTATACACAAAGGAAAATACAAAAACAACTTACCAGAACCTGTGGGATTCAATGAAAGAAGTTCTCAGAGGGAAATTTATTGCACTGAATTCCCACATCAGAAGAACAGAACAGACACAAATAAACAACCTGATGCTACACCTCAAACATCTAGAAAAAGAAGATCAAGTCAAGCCCAAAGCCAAAAGAAGGGAGGAAATCATAAAGAAGAGAAATCAACACAATAGGGACTAAGAAAACAATGCAAAGCATTAATGAATCAAAGAGTTGGTTTTCTGAAAGAATACATAAAATTGATAAGCCCCTAGCCAACCTAACTTAAAAAGAGGAAAGCAAAAACTGAAATTCATGCAATAAGGAATGAAAAAGGCGAAGTCACTACAGACCCCGAGGAAATACAGACCATCAATACCTGCTTCGGAAATCTTTGCTCTCATAGGTTTGACAACACAGAAGGAATGGACAGATTCCCAGAAACATATGAGTTACCAAAGCTGGATCAAGAAGATGTAAACCTACTGAATACCCAATCTCAACTAATGAAATTGAAAATGTAACTAAAATCTTACCTACAAATTAAAGCCCAGCAGAGGACCCATCTCTACCAGGTCCCGTGATTCAGCGTGACCCAAGAATCAGCGTGACACTCAGGGGAACGCCTGGCCAGCCTCACAAACACAGAGGTACACAGCCCAGCCCAGATCAGCCCAGGACCCCAGAGCTGCTCCGCAGGGACGGACCAACATAGCTGCAGGGCCTTGGAGAGCTTGGGCTCCCCCCACCAGAGAGAAGAGCGCAGGCGAGCTCCATACATCAGTGGAGCAACTTCTGCATGAGCCATCCCAGAGCTCGCAGACCCCCGCCAAGTCAGGAGCAAGACCGCAGCAAAGTAGGCCTGGGACTCGCCCAGGCTTGCCCTGGCACAGCTGTTGCTCTGAACTTGCAGACAGACCCAGGGTCCAGGCGGCATCACACTCCAGGGTACTCTGCCTAGCTCCCTGGGACTGGGAGGCCTTGGCCCCACCCAGTTAAGGCGGAGGCTCCACCCACACACCCTGGGAGGCCGCCCTCCCTTGCTGCATGCAGCATCCAGCTATACCGGGTCCCAAGACTCAGCGCAACCCACCATTCAGTGGGACCCACCACTCAGCGCAACACTCAGGGGAATGCCCAGTCAGCCTCACAGGACACAGAGCCACATAGGTTCTAGAAGAAAATGACAAAATGAAAGACCAAGAGGCAGACTCAGTCCCCTAGCCCACAAAGAACAAACCCAAGAGACACTGAAGTGGAAGACGGTGGGAGTCACACAAATACACTTTCTGAAATGATAGAAAATGCAATAAAGAAACAGCTTGATGCAGCTATAGAGAAATTCAAATCATAAATATTCTCTCAGCTAAAAAATGAAGTGAGAATCATTATTAAAGAAATGTTGTGTGTATCTAAAGAAGAGCAAGATAAAAAAAATAGAATAACGTAAGAAAATGATCGAAACCTTGAATGAACAATGTAAGATACAAACAGAATGCATGAAACAGATGCAAAGGGAAAT
>RJWM01051988.1:0-10249 GCA_004363535.1 Dasyprocta punctata | reverse complement strand
CTGTTTGAGCCATCCCGAGCAATTGTGCGACGTTGCAAAAAAAAAAAAAAAAAAAAAAAAAAGAGTATATAGCTCAGTGGGACGGTCCTGGGTTCAGTTCACATTACTGAAGGAAAAAAGTAATTCAGGTTGTGTCACTCTGCTAAGATATTTCTAAACAACTGGTGTCTTGTTTTTAAAGAAAACTCAGTCTTCTTCTGCCCCTCTCAGCATCACATACCTGCTGGTCACCTCTTAGGTCCTTTTTTTCTCCGTTTATGCTTACATCTATAGTGTTTCTTGATTTTGCTGAACACTCTTCTGCTTCTAATCTTTAGCCCATGATCTTTAACACATGACCTTTATTCCAATGCGTGTCACTCTCACCGCCTGTCAGCCTGCATTATCACTATGGCACATTCTCTGTGGCATGGCCTCTGACTACCCTGTCTAAAATTGTATTTCACCCCTTGTTCTCCAACCCTTCAGTGTATCTCCATTTCTCTTATATAAATGAATTATATTTCTTCATAAGGTTTAACTTTTGATATAAAACCAATTAATTTATTTTGTTGTCCCAATATAAGCTGTGTGATGAGTGGGGATTCTGCATTTTTATGCACTATTTTTTCTCTAAGTCTTTACAACACAGTAGAAATTCAATAAACTTTTGTAGAAATAAGTAATGAACAAATTAAGATATGAAGAGAAGTGTTTTGAGATAATGTCACTATAAAAAGGCTGTTGCCTTTATTAATATGCTATTAATTCCTATTATTAAAACCCCACTCCCCACTTTAACAAGATTACATGCTCATGTACACACACACACACACACACACACACACACACAAGCTTTTTCTTTTCCTATATTTATATTCTTTCTTGTTTTTTCCAGCATATTTCTAAGCTATTTTCTTGAAGACATATTTTAGTCTTTCAACTATTTAGTGATAATTCTTAATTCATGTTGTGTTGCTTGTATCTGCTTCCATCCTAGTTCTTTGTACTGAAGCCCAGTCATCTTGAATGCTTCTCTAGAGAACTGCAACTCTTCTAACAGTAACCACATAGCACAGAATAACCTTTCTTACAACTTAAAGTCAAATGATTCCCACAGTAATTCAGGTCTTACTGTCTCTGACCTGTTTTGAGAAACTCTATTCCTATGCTCTAAATGGTTCTTTATGGTCTCCTCTAATTCTTCATATTTTCAGCAAGTACCGGTTGTTGATTTTCACACACTTTATGATGATATTTACAAAGGAAACATTTTCTTCCATTTATCATACCCATTTTTTTTTATCATTTTGGAGGAATGAAAGAAGAGAAAACCTATCATCTCAAGCTCCTGAATTTGCTGATTTAGATTTGCTTTGTACCTGTCGCCACAGTGTAACTATTAATAAGTGTTATTTCACTCTGAGAAATTATTATGTATTTATTATTTGGTGATAACTTAGCGATTCTCTTGACTTGTAAGTGAAATAAACTGAATCGCATTCCATGATTTTTCCTTATATCAAATCTAAATGTTTGTGTTGTGTTTAGCAAAATATAAGGCCCCTCCACTGGTACTGGACTAAACTTATATATATCACGCACCACTCTTTGGTAGAGAAAACCTAAGTCTTACTATAATCTGAAATATATGTTAATTCAGTAACATTTTTCTCTTAAATGCATTGTAATAACACTGCCTTTCCAACTTTGATTAATCTTCATTCTGTCTGAATTGTCCCATTTTTTTTTATTCAAGGCCTATCCATCTTTAAAAAAATCTTATTATCACCAAATAATTCTGTACATGTGTGTGTGCATGTTGTGTGTGTGTGTGCGCACATATGTAGGTATATGGTGCTGAGAATGGAACCTAAGAGTTTATATGTGCTAGGCAACTGGTCTACCTCAGCTCCAAACTAGGTTTTATGTGTTTATCTCCCTCTCTCTATCATCTTCTCTTCTAACCCCAGTGTCCTCCTTTCTTTTTTTTTCTTTTTCTTTTTTTTTCCTTTTTTTTTTTTTTTTGGTGTAGTAACACAAGTGGTCTTTTAGATCCTTAAAGAAGAGATCGACTTCTACATCTTTGATTTTGTAGCATCAAGCCTAGAATCAAATAAAGAAGATACTCCAGCAGCTTAATAGGGAAAAAAGACAATTATAATAGCAGTAGAAATGAGTGTGGTGTTGATGTTAACTTTTGAAAAATATAAGGGGATAGGATATGAGATTTCCAGAGATACTTGTAATTTAAGAATAGCAAAAGTTATCATTATACCAATACCTAGAGATTCCAGAGTCATGTTTTTGTGAGTTTGTAATATATTTTTACTGAAAATTATGCTACTGGTGTTAGGGGAAGAGGTGAGGTTGGGAAAGGCATACCCTATTTTATTAAGTCTAAAATAACTTGCAGTATAAAATGTATGATTATTTTGTGTGTTACAGGAGGAAAATGCCAGTTGAATGATGACCTAATACTTTCATGTATCACTTAGAGTTTTATTTGAAATTTACTGGTGGAGTTCACTTAAACCTGTTTAATAATAATTTCTCTTAAATTATTCAAGTGTGTATGTGTGTGTGTGTGTGTGTGTGTATGTTTATTTGTAGATACAGTCTATGGATTTCAAAATTAGAAATGAAATCAAGTGAGTAAGGTATTTCTAATATTTTCTCACATTGAAAGATGTCCAATTATATAAAACATTCTTATCTAGTACATATTCAAATATTTAAGAAAGAATTATTTTTATAAATTGACTACCAATTTATAAGTAAAAATATACTGTGAAAAACTTCTATCTAGTGAGTTTACTAGAACTAGAATAACAGCTGCAAATTCCAAATATTTCTGAATCATGGAAGAAAAATTACAGATATTTTAGACAAAACCAAATCTAGAAAACTCAAAATAGAAAAAAAAAACTTTACAGAAGTTTGTGACTTTTGCTATCTGTTAGCAGAAGCTACACACTTGTAAGTCATGTTAAAGAAAGAAAGTTTCATGATACAGAATATTCAATTTGTGTAGAGATATGCAGGTGGATGCGTAAGACTGAGTACTTAGAGATGAAGTTTAATTACAATACTTACTACTGATTTTTGTTTTTCTTGGAGCAGAAAAAAAACTAAAATTTCTATGTGTAAGAGTGTCTGCTTTCCTTTGAGTCAATATGTTTTACAAAACTCACTGGCTGGAATATCTATAAGGTGTATTTGACATAATAAAGTGTGTAACTGCAAGCACAAACAGGATTCTTAAATATTTGCAGAACAGCTTGTGCAAATCTACAATAAAGTCAAGTATTTCAAAATTGTGTGCTTGATCTGAGTAGCTAACATTAAGAAAAATAATTGGTTTAAATTTGTTGTTGAGCAAAAAATATGGATCATATTCATGCACTGTTTATATACTGCATTCTCACATTTCATCTCTGTATTGCTCTTGTGTTCGTGTTCAGGTCATTCATATTTTATTTTGAAACATTTTCATTTTCAGATCAACAGTTGTGTGATCCTGGTGAATTTCTTTGCCACGATCATGTGACTTGTGTCTCCCAGAGCTGGCTGTGCGATGGGGACCCTGACTGCCCTGATGATTCAGACGAATCTTTAGATACCTGTGAGTAGAAAGGTTCTCCTGCCATTTGGATTTACCTTCCATGTGAAATGAAATGTCAGTTGTTTTCACGGATGACTGCTGTTCTAGTTGTTTCTTTTTCTCAAATAGCCTGAGAAACTTGAAACCTTTCATTTGTGTTTCCTTGAAAATGAGTATGTGAGTGAGAGCATAAGATGCAGCTTTTTAGAGTCAAAGGAACAAAATAAAAAGCTATTTCAATGTGACTGTATTAAATCCTTTAAAACACAACAACAAAATAAATTTTCATCAATAATGTATCTTGTATATGTTGATATACTGGAACATATAAAAATAATATTATGGAAATCAAACTTTAGATCTTGTGCTATGTGTATTAATATTTAATGGCACTACACATATTATTAAACTTTTCTTTTGACCCTGAAACCAGAAATTTTGTTTGTGTATGCAGTAAAGGTCTTTACCTTTGTAATATGTGAATCTAATAGCAGTTGTAACTTGAGTCCACCGAAAGATTTATCCTCATTAGAAATTGTTATAACAAAATACTAAATGAATAATATGACCAAAGCAAAACAGATCAACCTTTTTATTAATGCATATGCATTCCCAAAATTTATTCCCTTAATTTAGATATTGGTATGGTATTTCTAGCATTTCCAGTGTCTGTCTGTGCTCCTCTTGTAGCCAGACAGGCCAATATATTAACATTGTCCCCAAAGCGACACCATAGCTCTGTGAAAACTTTCATCATTCTTATACTTGATGCTGTAGCTATAAAAATTTTAGTTCTATTTTCCATTTTTGTCAACTTGCTTGCATATTTTGCAGACAAGACCCAAAATATGAAAATTTTGTCATTAGAAAACAAGTAGTGCTTATTGACTTTATGTTTGCTGATTTCTTAAACTTTCTGAATGTGCAAGTAATTGAATCATTTGTATTAACTTAATTACTTCGCTTCACTTGACTAGGTCAATTTCTCCACAAGAAAAGGTAGTCATTTACTCCATTTCTAATTTTCAGTGATTTTACCAGTTTAATTCTAAAAAAAGTTTTCATTAAGTTCCTTAAAACCTAGACATTTCTAATGAGTAAATAAATGTTGTACATCCTTATGAAGGAATACTTCTTGGCAATATAATATAACAATAAACTCATGCATGCTATAACAATGATGAATCTTAAAGATGATACAGATGCTAAGATAAAATAACTGGTAAGAACAGAGCACATATGTCATAAGACAGTTGTCATATAGGCAAATTCTTAGAAAGTAAAGTCATCATTGTGAAAGGAAGGAGAAACAAATGATAACAAATATGAGGTCCTTTTTGGGGGGTGGGGTGTGAGGTTGTGTTGCTGATGATTTCACATCTCTGAATGTGTTGAAAACACGCAATTGTAAATTTTAAATAGGTGGAATGTGAATTATATCTTAATAAAAGTATTAAATGGAATATCAATATCTTGCTTTTGTGCATGTAGGCACAGTTGGTAATGTGAAAAGGCAACAATAATAAATATTTTGAACCTGAATTATGTAAGTATTGGGACAACATTTCAACTTACTCATATTAAGTGTTATTCCTCTTCTATTTAAGTACCATCTCCTCACTAACTTCAAGGAAAGTTTTTCATAGCATAATCAGAGTAATAAATCCTTCTATTCAATAGTAGATTCTTGAATTCTGTCTCTATTCTATCACCAATTCTGGGACTGGAAAACAGATAGAAACACAGGGTAGATACGTGAAATCTACACTTAGAAAGGTCAGGTTGAAGAGGAAATGCCATAAAACTATATCTGGCATATAGCCAAAGCATAGAGCAATGGTTGTATACCACATCCTAGGCAAGAGTTTGCATCATATCAGTGAAGAACAGGGAGCAAAAATGTTCCCTTCCTGCTAGATAGGAAAGTCAGTAAGTGAATATGAGTAGGGAGGTTTTGTGGTCTCGAGGTGGCGTAAGAAACCATATGCTCCATGTACTCACCTAACAAAGATTTAGGAATAACTATTCTAACTGAGTATTACTTCATCTGCACAACACATTTACATTTATATTGAATTAAGCTGTTCCAGATAAATGGTTACAGTCAGTAGTAATTGAAATATGGACAAGCACAAAAACAAAAAAGCTTTATGAAAAATATCAGACTTTCAAATTTAAATTTCTCATTCCAGATGTTTACAATTTCCATTTTCTCTAATCATAGTGCTTTGTAATGTGTTGTTTTATGATATTCAAATGCAGTCATCACTGATCTACATAAAGGTATAATTTTATAATTATATGAATGCATATATTCAATGTAAAAAATAAATCGCAGAAAAGAAAAATCCTGAAAAGTTATCTTAGAATCAGTATATTAACAAAAGTATGTTATCATCTTTGATTTGAAGACATAGTATCCTGTAGCTGTAAAATATTAGATGAAAATAGTTGATGTAACATATTTATTTTTCCTAAAACTACTTTGTTTTTAAAGTGAGAGAAATGTCCAATCCAACATAGTATTTATTATACTATGAAAGCTCAAATGTGACACAATTCTAACAGGAAATAAATGGATATTGTTGAGGAAGAAGAAAAGCTTAACTTTAAAGCTGTAATCACTAAACTGTTCTAGAAGAAAGATATACATAAAGAAAAACATGAAATCTTGGAATTTCAATGACGTTTACATATATTACAGGAACAGAAAGTTTAGGGAATATTTGCCTCCTGTTTCTTTGGAAGTGTTTCTTGTATCCATGAGGCAGGAATTGGATTTTAAAAACAGAAATGCATGCAAAAATACTGTTATGCGACATTCATTTGGCGTCATGGGGAAGTGAATTAGCTCTAATTCACTATTAAAATGGGAAAATTTTAATAATCTACCACCTTACTACTATTGGGCATGAAAAATTATTTTTATGCCTAAGAATAAAACATTTGATATCTGCACAGTATTTGAGACAGTTTTTCAAGTGTCTAAATAATTATTATTTCCATCTTTTGATCCTATGAGTCAAGGAAAATAGAAAATCCCCTCCTTTGACTTATTTTTTCAACCCACTGCTGTTAGTTGGTGTAGTAAGCAACCAGATTGGAAGTAAATAGTGGAAATGTTTATTCGTGAAATGAAAGCTTGGTACCATCTGTAGCAAAGAAGTCTTCTTGAGAGGCAATTTTATTCTGAGGTATTCAAATTTTAATTCCTCCTAGGATTATTTTGTTGAATGCTTGATGATACTTCCTCTCCGACCAACAACTCCAGCTGATGTTTAATATTTTCTGCGAATCTGATGTTTTTATACTTAAAACTAGATTCTTGCTTTTTAAGCCAAGAATATAATAACCTTGCTGTTTCCCTTCTTTCTTATTGCCTTCAGTAAACCATTCAGATTATTCTTTCATTAGAGATCATGTTTTGTACACAGGGGCTCATTATTCAATAAAGGACGATGAAAATGATCTTTCAGCTGGATACCATTTGCAACCTGGATAGCTGCTATAATAATTTCCACATTGATGTTGCTCTGCCTTGCCCTTTTGCAGGGGTCAGTAAACTTTTTCTGCAAAGGACCAGACAACACATATTTAGGTTTCGCAGACCCATGGAAACTCTACTGAATATTCTTTTTTTTTTTAAATATAAAATGCTTTGGTAAATGAAAGAAAAACTGCATGTCACAGCTTATACTGCACAAGTTAGGATTGCACTTGACTATATGTTACAGAACCATTAGCTTCACTAAATAGATATTTGCTTTTCTCATATAAAATATAACAGAAGTGGACAATTCAGAATAGAGAACCCAGCTGCAGAATGACAAACACTTCTTGCACCTTCTCCTCTGCCATCTTTAGCAAGTAGCCATCATACTTGTTCTACCTGACCTGGTAGTTAATTCTATGTCCAGCAGAGAGAAAGAAAAGAGACAAGGAAAAACACAGGTGCCAGCTGATTGTCTTTGTCAGGCAAACAATGGGTTTTATAAAAACTAGTCCTAGTAGATTTCTGTTTAGATTTTCTTGGCTAGAACTGATACTATGAGGTGTGGGACAATGAATAGTCTCAATGTTTCCCATCATTTTCAAAAAATAGTTAGGATGCTGCTAGTAGAAAAAGAAAGGAGTAAAATCACCTAGTAGGCCAAGCCACCAGGTAGTGATGATCTATCAAAGTGGCCCTTGACTCCCCCTTTTCTTCATCCTCTGAGTGGGAGGCAGAATGCACAGGACAGAAAAAAGGCTTCTGAACTCCACCAGCTTAGTACCAAAGCTCAGTTTCTCCAGGGATATCTTTAATCCTGGCCTGCACCTAACCTCTCTGTGTCTTCTTTGTCCCATCTGTGCAAAGGAAATAACAGTATCTGATTGGCAGAAAAATCCTTAGAATAGTGCTTGTTCCATAGAAAAATCTCCCCTCTACCTGAAACTCTGTCTACCTTTCCTGTGTCCCGAGCTCCAGAGAAGCATCTTACCTAGAGAATCTTTTTGGAAAAGCATCAAACTGCCCCTCTGGGTGGGTTGCTTCCTCAACACTTAGCTGAAAATTTATTTCATTCCTTAAGGATATATATATATATATATATATATATATATATATATAATATGTACTAATTTCATTTTAATTGTAAAGTTTTTTATTCCTAGGCATTTTATACATATATTAGGACAAATTTGTTCTTGGAATTATTTGTGCTTTTTCTGATAAGTCTTCCAAAAACATTATGCTTAGACTAACTGTCTAAAGTTAAAAATAATGGATTAAAAAGTACATTAGAGGAAAATATTAATTGATTCTGTAATCCTGAAATGCCGCCCTTATTATCTCCTTTGTAAAAATGGGGAAATTCAGTTTATGTTCTTCTGTACCTCTCTAAATTGGCCATTATTATTGAAAGCAGAGTTTGCATTTCTTTGAAATTGCCTTCCAGTTTTGAAATATTGAGGTAAGGAAAAGTTAAAATCCTAAAATGACCCCTCAAACCACCTAATTTTAAAATATAGTATCATTTGAAAAAGACAGAAGGCCATCCCACCAGGGTTATTTCACATTGACTTTGGGAGTGATCAGTTCTAATTGAACAATTTGGTGAAAATAACAAGTCTCCTGGGTAATAGGCAGAGAAACATTTATGAAAAATAAAAATAGCTGTAAGTCTTTAGGTTAGATGTGACTGGATGAATTGACCATTGGTTCTATTATGTTTCTGTTTTTGTAGAATTTTAAACTTTATTTAGATTGTAGAATGTTAATGAATTTCTTGTATTCATACACTAACCTCTCCCCTAAGGATATAAGGTAGAAATCCTTTTATAATTTCCTTTTAAACTTTCTTTCTTTGACACAGGTCAGAGAAGTAAAATGGAATTCATGTGGGAGATTATTAGCAAACAGATATTGCCCTTTAAAGATATATAGTAGAATAAGACACTGAAAACAGAGTCTTAACAGGAAAAGTAAAATGGATGGAAGTATGATTCTTATTTCTAATAGTGATTTAGAGGTCACTTTGCAGTGAGCTAATATATGACAGCAACCGAGCTAAGCTCTTTGTTAAGTGTAGAATCTGAGATGATGCTACAGATTAAAGAGAAAGTATAAGAGACCCATGAGGATAGTTTACATCTCTTCCAGTTCTTTTTGTTTTGTTCATTTTATTCCGAGGTTTCTCTCCTTAGCAGTAGAGAGGCCAAAAGCACTCACCCTTCTTTAATAGTAAAAAACACTCACATGTTAGTATTGGTTTGAAGGGATGATGTTAGAAGGGTGGGAGACGTATAATTGTGAATTAAAAAGATCTACCTTATGTTGGTTCGCTTCCTAGCACAGGATGGATGAAGAAGATGGTAACATTTCTCCTCATTTTACCAGCAATGTGCTAATGGGTCTTTGAAGGTTGTCTTTGCAATTCTAAGGAAGGTTAATTGTAGGCAAAGGTGATAGCACTGATTTCCACCGCTCACACAGGCAGAACAAGCTCAGGGATGACAAAACACCTTTCTACAGAAGTCAGTGTTCTTTGGTCTTCTGATCCCAGATCATAGGTCACACAATACAAAAAGACACATGTCCCTCACCCAGGATTGGAAATGACAGGAAATGAAACTTTCAAAGGATGCAAAGTAAAGGGGGGTGAAATGAAATAGGTGAACTATAGGGAAGACTCCCATAATATCTCCTTAACTTAAAGGATGATGTACTGTAAACCGACACTCCTGCAGGGCTCTGCAGAGACAGAGCCGAAGGCTGGGCCCACAGTCTTCCCAGAAATGATTCAATCCATCATTTACCCACAAGTAATCTAGCATTTGGACTTGGGGATGAAGGCTTCTTACCTTTCATGGGTGAGCACATTTCTTCCCAGAGGACGTTTTACTCTTTATAGTCAGTGTATAAAATTTACATTCGACTTTCACTCAGAAGTGCTTCTAAAATGACATATTTTGCTAAATGAAGCACTACGGGATGTTTTGTTCTAGGAACTTATTTTTAATGGCAATGTCACTTTCGTCTTCTCCTCCCCCCATATCTTTCATCATCCACTCCGAAAGAAAGGCATCAAACCCCTTATACACCTACGCCATTTACAGTAGAGCACCAGATAGCATCATTTTACTAATTGCTGCATTTGGCCTGTACAAGTTCAAATAGTACAATTG
>RJWM01051987.1:0-10248 GCA_004363535.1 Dasyprocta punctata | reverse complement strand
TTAAGCAATATGCACCATCATCTTACACTGGAAGCAATAAGTGAAATTAAAAAGTGGCTATAACTATGTTTAAAAATGCAAAGAAAGGGCCGGGAATTTGGCTCAGTGGCTTAAGCACCTGTCTGGTAGGCGTGAGGTTGTGAGTTCAATCCCTGGTGCCGCAAAAAAAAATAAATAAATAAAATAAAATAAAAATGCACAGAAAAAAGACTGTATGTTATCCTAACATACAATATTGATAATAGGATGGTAGTAATATTGGTGATAGTTTTCTTCTCTTTTTGCCAAATTTTCTTCAATGTGGTTATTTCTGAAAAATACAAGTGTGTTCTTTTCATACTTACAGTTACTACTGACACCAACATTATTATTATAAAGAAAAAATACATTAAATTTCTACCTTCTTCTTCAATGGAGCAGAAAGTTCCTTATTTTAAAAATGGTGGTATCTCCCTCATATAAAATACTAAAAAAGATTATATAATTATTCTTTGAAAAATTACTGCTATATATCAGAAACATTTACTTTTTCATACTTCAGCTACTGCCATTATTCATGTCCTTATTATACTTAAGATAGAATGTTGTATTGTTAAATGTTAGGGTATTTTTGTTTGTTTGGTACTGGGGATCAAACTCAAGACTTCATGCTTGCCAGGCAGGTGCTGTGCTGCTGAGCTGTATCTCCGGCCCAGTGGGTTTTGGTTTTTGTTTTTTTTTTTAATTTTTGTTTTTTATTTTTTGGTGCTAAGGACCAAAGCCAGGGTTTCCAGCTTGGTAGACAAGCATTCTACCACTGAGCTAAATCTCCAGCCCCCCAGGAGTTATTTTTAATCAGCTTTAGATGGTAAGTTGTCAGATAGAATAAAATTAACCAACGGTGTTTCCTTTATTCACAAATATCAAAGCCATTTATCGTACATGTGGATACAACTGAATGTGCAGTCCCCAGATTGGACGGCCAGCTGTTTTCAGTAAAGGAACAGTCATTGCTGTTTGGCTTTGTGAATGCTCACTGCGAGCGAAGGAACTGGGGCAGCCTCCTCTGTGGACTGTGACAAGGTGGGAGACATCTTCTTGTCACTCTTCTCTGCCTCTCAGTTTTCCTGTAATTCTAACCACTAAGTGATTATATGCAAGCAATTTTTTAAAATAATAGTAACATGTGAAACTCTGGGATGACAAGTGTTAGATTTTCTTACATTCCATTCTTCCACTCAGTAGCACTTTTTAAGATTTCATTCCGTATTGTTCTTGGGGCCCCAGTATGTGTCTGGCTTTTTACTAACTAAATAAAGACTGAACTTACACTGATCTCTCATTGACCGATGTGAAGTGTTGCAACTTAAATGAATTAAAACCTTCACCTTAATAATCAAAAGCCTCACTACAACTTTAAACTTAAAAAGAGTGTAAATAAAAAGGAAAACTTTTAAGATTAAAAGCATCCATAAAACTGGTACTATCTAAGGATAATATTAGAACTAACTACAGAAATAAAAAAAAAACTTACTCTGTTGACTAAAAGGAGAGCAGGGAGGAATATCAGTCAGCACAGAATAGATGAAAGTAGGTAGGTCAAATGAAAGGGATTTTGCTTTGATAGCACATACAGTAGCTTCCCCCTTCCTTTTCTCCCTCCCTCCCTCTACCCTTCTACCCCCCACCCCCACCCCGTGCTAGGCAAGCACACCTATCAGTGAGCTCCACCTCCACCAGCTACTGGGAATTGAAGCCAGGGCTCTTCTTAATTATGAAATGATTAGCTGTCTGTTTAGATCAGAAGTGGTAAACTCAAATGCCTTCAGGCAAGTAACTAAATTAAGTGATGTCAGAGGAGGCAGGGAAAACAGGGAGTCTGGGGGCAGCAGTGCAGTGGCAAAGTCAAGACACCATCTCTGCACAGAAGGCTGTTCCTCAGCTTCCGCCCCACGGCCATGAAGCAACGTAGGCCCGCTGCAGTCAGACCTCCTTAATGTGAAACTGCCTGGATTTCACCTGTTGGAAACTTTAAATAAAGAACACTGTGGGAGGGGGCCGGGGACATAGCTCAGTGGTACAGCACCTACCTGGCAAGCACAAGGTTGTAAGTTCAATTCTCAGTATCAAAAGAAAAGGAAAAAAAAAAAAAAAAGAACACTGTGAGACAACACATTCAACTATGGGCCAGCTATTTTGCCTCAATTAACTTTCACGACCTCAGGTTTAAATTTTGCACTTGATAAAATCTGTAGAAATGTGGTTAGGTTTATGTGGAAAGGTGAAGTTCTTCCTACTTTTAATTCTTGAAGTCATGCTTAGGAGTTATAAATGAGGAAACACTGTAGTGGTTATATAAGAAAATTCATAGAATTCCAAGAAATTGATAAAATTCTAAAATTAGCCTGCAAAAGAGAGAGCTTAATTTATGACATTCAACTAACTTTTATTTTTGAGACAGGGTCTCATTATGTATGCTGGGATTAAAGGCGTTGCGCCACCACGCCCGGCTTCCTGGCTGGTTTTGAACTCACTAGCCCAGGCTGGCCTGAAACTCGAGATCATCCTGCCTCAGCCTCCCAAGTGCTAGTATTAGAGGTATGCACCACCACCATGCCAGGCCAGTTCTATAAAATTATATTTAATTTTCCAGCACTGTTTTCTAAGCCCTATAAAATTGTATTTTAACCTGTTTCAAAAATACAAGAGAGTCACAAGTTAATTTTTTTGCACTTAGGTGACCCTATTTATCAGTGTAAAGGTGAGTTGTTGTTCTCACCTGGAGATAAACTCAGGGCCTCATGTTCTAGTCAAGCACTCTACCACTGAGCAGCCACACTACCTTTGGTGCTATGTTCCCCTACCTCCATGGCCCCACCTTATACTGAGGATTGAACCAGGGTGTTCTCACTGACTTACATCCCCAGCCCTTTTTTATTTTGAGACAAGATCTAAGTCCCCTAGGCAAGGCTCAAACTACCAACACTTTGGCCTCAGTCTTTTAGAGTGCTGGAATTACAGGCATTGGCCACTGGGCCAGCTAAAGATGCCGTTTCTATATCTGGCCATAAACATAACTGCATCACCTCAAACCCTCTTTAAAATAGAGTGAGTTAAAGAATACATTTGAAAACTAGCTACCACTTATGATACTAATCTTACAGTAATAATAATCAGTAACACCATTCAACCAAATTTTTCATGATAGCTAAAATTATAATAAAAACAAAATATGGTGCTGTAACTGCCAAAGTTAGTTATTTATTCACCATACTTCAGTCTGATTTCAGTAATAGCATATGCAAAGGAAGAGAAATTTTGTTTAGGTTTTAGCCTAATTCAGTTGTTTACAACTGGTATAGGTATTTGCTGCTGTGTAATAAACCATACCTGACTAACACGTTTAAAACAACGATCATTTATGGTTCCATAGTTTCTGTAGGTGAGGAATCTGGTAGTGGCCAGGAATCTAGCTGGGTGTTTCAGGCTCAGGACCTCTCAGCTACAATCAAGGTTTCAGCTGAGGCTGGTGCCCTCTGAGGATCCAAGCACATTCAAGGCAGCGTCAGGAGGAATCTTCAGTTCCTCACCATGTGGGTTTCTCTGTGGGCCATTCATGATGAGGCTTCCTGCAGAGTGAGTGAACCAGAAGACAGGTTCCATGACAACAGCCAAGGGTATATCGTCTAACCTCAGAAGTGGCAACAATCGCTTCTGCACAGCTCACTGGTACAGTGCGGGAGGATACTGCCCAAGGGTGGGGATGATCTAGGACAGACCCACTGAAGGCCACATGGAGACTTACCACAGAAACCTGCTCCTCACCAGCACATCTGGGAGGCAACATCCATACGCAACAATGACTCATTTTAGCTGTAACTTGAGCTGACTGACTGACATTTCCAATTTACAGGTAGCAGTAAGGAAAGCATGCAGAGAGAATTTGTATATTATGGAAAAGTTCCATGTTCTATTTCTCTCTCACACTCACAAATATCATTGTTTCAAACACTTACCATTTTCACCTCGCTTTCCTCCTGCCAGTCTTTAACAACACTGGTTTAGCCCTAACACATAAGTTGAGTGTTTGAGAACTTAAGAGTTAACATACTTACATTTGCTTTGAAGATTAATTAATTCTGCCTTCTTTAAAAAGCTAAGTGAGTCAAAAAGGTCATGGATGTGAAGTTAATGGGACTTCAGGTAGAAATTACAATCAGCTGGGGTGGACAGTGTACTTACAGGATTCAATTTTTTTTTTAAAGGCAGCTTCAAAGCACAGTAAGGAAAAGTCAAGAAGTGGAGATCAGAGAAAGAGAAAGCAGAAAGAAGACTTATGATCAGTCTTGAAAGACAACAGGAAAAAAATTACAGTATTTTTAGTCCCCAACCCTAGCACTAATTTAGTATCTACTGATACTCAGATGAATAAAGCAAAATTACAGAGGGTCTGGAGTACTCTTAGAAAGAAAATAAATTAGAATCAGAGCTTTGTAAAATATGCTTTTTATATTTAGGTTATATTCATTTGTCTTCATATGCTTTACATAGCATTATAACCACTTTTAGTTTCATTCTACCTATAATTTTATATATATATTTTTTTTGTTTTCTGTTTTTATTTTTTGTTTGTGTTTTTTGTCTTTTTGAGACAGGATCTCACTATGTAATTTGGGCTGGCCTTGAACTCAAAGTGATCCTCCTACCTCAGCCTCCCAAGTGCTGAGACTGTATGTATGCCACCATGCCCGGCTTACATTCTGTTTTTTAAAAACAAGTTATAGAGCCAGACCCAAGCCTCTCCGTGTGAGTCAGTTCCATTTGTGGACTGGAGGTAGAGAGAACAAGGCCTTACCAGGAAGCAAGCCCAGTCTGGGAACCAGCACCATGCATGGGCTGCTGCCAGAATGGGACAGCCAGACCGCAGCCCCTTTCAGCACATGGGCTGGCAAACAAGAAGTACCAATCCCCAAGCCCATGAGTGACCAGCTTATCCAGAGAAACACAGGCTGTGATGATAGCTATCAAGGTGAAATGCAATTGGATGCCTGTGGTGCTTTGGTGTTTCACTAACATTGCAGGTCTAGGGCCAGTGGTCTGATCATAGGTTCAGAGGATATCACTAAGCAGTGTGTCATCTAGGGGGGATCTCCTTCTGAGGGTTGCAGCCATTGCTGATTCCCTATGGTCTTCTTTTGTGGTCGTATATCATTTCCATTGTTCAGAGAACAGCAGTCTGCAGTGTGTCATGTGGGGGGATCTCCTTCTGTGAGTTGTAGCCACTTTTGATTCCCTGTGGTCTTGTTTTGAAGTCCTATATCGTTTCCATTGTTTTCTTGGGTTGGGTTTTATTCTCTTTTGTTTTGTTCAATTATGTTAAATCCGATGGCAGGAGCAGCTATTTCAAAGATAGCAAGATATATTATGGTAGCAATTTTGGGTTTACTATTGGCTTGTTTTGAAGTCTTTTATTGCATTCATTGTCTTGTTTTAATTGTTTCTATTCTATTCTGTTCTGTTTGATTTTTACTATGTCCAAAGTTATCTGCAGCTATTTTGAAGACATCAAAAAGCATTATGGTAACTATTGTTGATTTTATAATGTTTTGAAGTCCTGTATCTCTTACACTGATTTTTTTAATTGGTTTTGTTCTGTTTTATCCTCTTTAAAATAAAAATTTAAAAATATTTTACAAAACAAGTTATAAGAGGAGAAATACATATTTTACTATTTAAACTCTACTGGTATTCATTCTTGGCTTCAATCTAGTGCTAGTCCCTGTCTTCAACAAATTCAATCAGATGGAGAAAGCCAGACAGTACAAGGTTACAGGTACTCAAATGAAATTCTCTACGACAGAACACTGTCTAATATCCCACTAGTAAATGTGCCACTTTACCTCATCAGTCTCCCACATTAGGGCATTTAATTGGCTTTTGCTTTGGTTGCTTGCTATTTTAATGTATAACGAACCTCTTTTGCATTCAGATTATATATTTAGCTATTGTTACGTATCTAATGATATAGATCCAAAACTCAGCAGCTCAAAACATCATCATTTATTATCTCAGTTTCAGTGGATCAGGAATCCAATCGCAGCTTAGCTGGGTGGTTTGGTTTCAGAGTCTCTCATGAAGGTCCCATCAGGCTCTCAGCTGGGCTTGTAGTCATCTGAAGGTGTGACTAGGGAGGGTCTTCTTCCAAACTCTATCGTATGGTTGCCAGAAAGCCTGTTTCTAACTGGTTTTTGGAGCCTCAATGCTGCCTAAGTGTCCTCAAGACAAGGCAGTTGGTGTCCTGTACAGCAAGTGACCAGAAAGAGAGGGAAAGAGAGAGCACTTGTGCATGTTCTCCCTATCCTCCCAAGACAGAAGCTCTTTTAAAACTATTCTCAGAAATGACAAATCTGACTCCTTCTGGTTACACAGACCAACCCTAGCATGATGTGAGAGAGGGACCACACAAGGGTATGAATACTAGACTACAAGATCTAAAATGTTGGAGGCTGGCTACTTCAGGCAATACACACATACGTGGATATCCACAAAGGTTTCATCTAAGAGAGAAAAATTACATTTTAAGCCCAGTACTGAGGGGAAGGGTGTTGACATTCTTTGGGGCTTTTGGTATTCTTAGTCAAACAACATGAAATTGCTGTTTCTCTTGGTCTAAATAAATCAAATATAGGTAATTCCAGATAAGCCATCCTAATATATACTACAATACTGTTTCCCAAAGAGGTTGTCTCAGTATGTATCCCCCATCAACAATATACGAAATGAGACTGGCAGCTAGCCACATACTTTGCATTGTAGCTCTTGTATCAAATAAGTTATTGCTAGAAATTGAATTATTTACTTTTCTACAAGTGGTATCTTCATCAGCATATTTCCTAACTTACTGAACAATGAAGTTTAGTTATGTTGATTAATAAACACAAATAATACACATGACTTTTTGTGACCACAGTATTACTACTGGGGTGGGGGAGGTGATGCTGAGGCTCAAACCCAGGGCCCAGGATCAAGCATGCTACGTAAAACTTCTACCACTGAGCTATGTATCCCACCTTTCTCATTGCTCTCTAACAAATACCCACAAAGCATAGACATAGTACTTCAAAGTTGGTGCTAGTCAAGAGAAATGTGATCCACATAATATAAATTTTTAAAGCAACATTTAAAAGATAAAAATAGGTAATTTTTATGCACTCTTAATGCAATATATCTAAAATAGTAATTTAACATGTAATTAACAGCTTTAAAATTCAAACTATTTGGGCCCACTTTGCTCTTATGGGGTGAGTTTGTAAAGGTTTGGAAATGCAGGTTATGGCTTTAGATCAATCAATTGAGCTATTTAGCATTATTTTCTTTATTCTAAATCTTGGATTCCAGCTTATGTTTTGCATTTTAAGGTTGTCTCAAAGCTACTAAATTTTCATCAGAAACACTCAATCTGACTAAGATGCAGTGGCACAAGTCTGTAATCCCAGATACCCAGAAAGATAAGGCAAAGTCTTTTAAAGGAATTTATTTTTACCATTTGACAAGGTTGGGCCAATGAAGGATAGTCTCTTGCTGATTCCTGAAAGGCCCTCAAGACATCTTTTCTATTGTCCTGACTCCTTTTTAATGCTAGTCTTTTTAGCAATCTTCGCTCCAACTTTACAAGTGTTTCCTTTCTGAAAAAAATGATAAACTTTTAAAATGGCTTTTTGTTCTTGATTCCAAATGTAAACCTGGCTAAAAACAGAAGTGTACATGCCATGGCCTGAATGTTGCTCTGAAGTTTCTTCTACCAGATTAGTTAGTCCACCAGCTTCAATCTTGGTCTCCTGCAATGCTGGGACATGGACAAAATGTAGACACATTTTCTGCCAGAACATAATACATGTGGCCTCACATCCACCTGCCAATGGTGTCCTTGTTCCCCACTGAAACCTGGCCTTTACTCTTGAATTTCTAACAGCATTCTGGGCGTCTGAGCTTTGACCAGAATCTCCCATCAAGCCTGGCTTGCAGCATTCTAGGGCTTCAATAGCCATTGTCTTCAAACTTTTTCAAACTTACCCCATGAACAACTTCCAAAGTCTTGGAGAGTACCTTTTAGGTGTTTTCATCTCACCTTTTTTTTTAAAAAAAAAAAAGTTAACTACTGCCATTCTACACTATTCAGCCTACTGATATTTGCACAAACCATACGGTCAGGTATTCACAGTAACAACTCTCAGTACCCAAATCTGCCGTAGTCAATTTCCTATTGCTGGACACAATACCCAACACTCACAATTTACACAAGAAGCTCATTTTGGTTCACAGTTTTAGAACTCTCGGTCCTTAGGCTGTGGGCTCCAAGGCAGAAATGGCATTAGGAAGGCCTTAGGCAGATGAAAGCTGTTTACATCATGGTGGGCATGAAGCAGACAGCAAAGTGAGAAGTCAGGGACGAAAATACAATCTTCCTGGTCATGGCCCCAGAGAGCAACCCCTTCTGACAGGACTCACCTTTGAAGAGCACGCTGGCTGTGAGCATAGCATCATGATCCAATCACCTTCCAAAAGCCCTGCCTCTGAGCACATGAGAGCCTTGGGAGACATTCTAGATATAAACCATAATAACAATTTTTAATATAGTACTACTGCAAACTCCTGCCAAATGTCTGTCAAGCTGTCTGGATGACCTTTATGCTTATCTGTATCAATTTTTCTACCGTAGATTTAAAGTTCTAGAGGTAAGATGTTAGCCAATTTATTTTATTTTATACACTAAGAATACTTCATACACATAAGTGCTTCACATACTTAGTGAAGATTACTAATGACTAGCTTTGTATGTAAAGTTACAGGTTTGAGTGACTTAGAAATCTGAGATGAAATAATTATACTTTGTTGTTCCATATTCCAAATTAATTTTTAAGTGTAAAAAAATTCAGAAGCATTTATTAACCAATGTTCCTAGCTAAAACAAAATACACAAAAGCTAAAAATACAGAAGAATCACAACATATTTTTATTAACTTACAAACTGATCCTAGAACATTACAAATTATATAACCACCATATAAAAAAGTTATACTTTAAATGCTATTTGTTCAACTCATTTGGTCTCTACTCCTAAAGAACATAGAACGTTTCTTTTCACTTTATCCTTTTTTCACTAACACCTAAAAATACATAAAAATATTTGTGAAAATAAGTGTTAATATCAGATAAATGTGACATACATTATGAACAATCCCACATCTCATTTACCTCTGTATTTCTGTACTTTATGACTCCTCTAGGATAGAACTGATTATAAAAAAAAAGTTCAGAAATCAACATTTTTATTTACATACACTAGTAAAGACAGTAGTTTGTAGCATCTTTTTAAAAATTATTTTGTTCCTGAGGTAGAGTCTTGCTATGTTATTTAAACTGTTCTTGAACAAGTGATCCTCTTGCCTCAGCCTCCCAAATGACTGAGACTACAGTCATGCACCACCATGAATTTTTAATTAATAGATTCAAATTCCCTTCTCACCATCAATTCTTTTTTTTTTTAATTAAAAAAATTTTTTTTATTTTTAAAAAAGCAAAACAGAGCATCTCCCAAGAACCTGCCATGCTGGATGCTCAGGGAAGATCCAACAAGAAGACAACTAGCCAGCCTTCCTGGTAAGTCGCGCAGACTCCAGGAAGAGAAAGATCAGCACCTCCCAAGAACCTGCCATGCTGGGTCAGGGAAGATCCAACCAGAAGACAACTAGCCAGCCTTCCTGGTAAGTGGTGCAATGGGTTCCAGGAAGAGAAAAGTCAGCACCTCCCATGAGCCTACTGGTGTGCAGGCTGAGAATCAACACCCACCCTCCCCCATAAGCAACCTGCTGGTTTGGATGACCCGCTAAGTTGATAGCAACTAAGGTACATAAAGCAACTAAATGTTTGTATTGTTTGGTTGATTTGGCAGGCCTGGGGCCAGTAGTCTGAGCATCTTTTGGGAGGATGACCGTATGTAATGTAGCAAATATGGGGAATTTCCTTCTGTTTTGTCTTTGAGGCCCAATACTGGTCTTACTGTTTTGCTTTATTCAATAGTTTTTATTGGTTTTATTCTGTTTTGTTTTTGGTTTGATTTTGCTATACCTGATGGAATGGACAATATTATGAAGGTACCAAGATATACTATAGTATAGGGCCGGGAGTTTGGCTCAGTGCCTTAAGCGCTTGCCCTGGCAGGCGCGAGGTTGTGAGTTCAATCCCCGATGCCGCAAAAAAAAAAAAAAA
>RJWM01051986.1:0-10249 GCA_004363535.1 Dasyprocta punctata | reverse complement strand
TCAATGCATATTAATAAATGATAAAGGGCAGTCTGAAAAGGCTGTGTGATTCCAAGTATAGGACATTCTAGAAAAGTCAAAATTATACAGATAATGCAAATATCTTGAGTGACTAGCGAGTTTAAGAGAAGGAATGTAGAATTTGAACAAGTGAAGCATAATTTTTTAAGGCATTGGGGGAGTTCTACTTTACTTGATACTGTAATTATGCATTCATGATGTGAACATTCATGACTCATGCATATTACAACATAAATACATGCAAATTTTTAAAAGCTACTTAGGAGATCAGGAAAA
The DNA here is from genome assembly GCA_004363535.1 of Dasyprocta punctata. Classification (NCBI taxonomy): domain Eukaryota; kingdom Metazoa; phylum Chordata; class Mammalia; order Rodentia; family Dasyproctidae; genus Dasyprocta; species Dasyprocta punctata. Next base: position 9,952 of record RJWM01051986.1, on the reverse strand, counting down.
TGTTGAGCAGAAAGTAAATTTGACAAAACAAATTAATGTTACAAATGTGGGTATGACTTTATTAAAGAGGGTGGAAAAAATGGAACTGCATAAGTTACTCTGCATATAACTAAATAGTGTATGAATAAATGGAAGTGATAGTGCTCAAAGGCACTACAGTTGGTTCAGTTGTATCTCACAGGGGTATAGCAATCATGATTCTTCCACATATACACACCAGAAGTGAACAATTAAGAAAATGGGTAGAGGGCATGACAAGGTCCCTCATTATCAGAATGAGAGATATAAACAACAAAAGGAGGAGGCATGAATTAGAGTCGAAGATGCTAATATGATTTCATGTTTATCTGAAAGCATAGGCAATGGTCCCATACAAAAATATTTATAGATACTGTAAGTGTGGATATATTTGTTTGCATGTTTATATTGTATATACAGGTTACCATATAAATACAATTTCATTAGTATATACACATATAAAGAAATGCTCTATCATGTGAGAAGGATTAGGGGAGACCTCCAAGTACAAATAAATAAACCTGAGTGCCCAAATCTTTGTTCCTAAATACCATTCTCTAATAAAATGATTGATCATTGTAAGGACTTTATTTAATAATAATCTACTGAAATCGGTACATTAATTATAACAAAAATGCTATGGCAATATAGATGGTCAATGATATGGCTAACTATGGTGCGTAAATCCCCCTCATACTATTCTTTACATTATTCCCATAAATCTAAAACTGCTTTAAATACAGAAGTTTATTTAAAAAAGAAAACATCCACATAACACCAGAAGTGATCCTCTAGACTCCCGAGCACTGTCAAAGCAGAAAAATATTCAACTTCAGTGGTTAGAATCCTTTAAGTCATTTTAAAAAATATATCCACAAGAAAACAGAAGATAAATCTCAGGACCCAAAAGTGGATATCACTTTGTAAGTACCTTGGAAGCATTAGTGTTAGAAGTCTAAAAATCTTCAAAAGGAATATGAAGGAAAGGGTAGTTGCTCAAAAGCTGCAGATTATAGTGTGAAAATACAGTGGGCATTTCAGCTTCTCTGCTAATCATCTGAAATTATGTGGCCATGAATGTCAAAGGATTCAGTCTGTAAATGGCAAGTTCAGTTTTAGTAAAGAGAAAAGATTTTGTTGGGTGGGAAGACACTAACAGGCTAGTGCTGCCAACCCAATCATTTAAAATTGCTTCATCAGCAACTTTATCATAATACTGATACCTGAAAATATCAGAGATCTGTTCTCTTTAAATAGCTGTTGCAAAATCTTTTACTGTGTGAGTTTCACTTCATATTTTAAGGAGGTAGCACTGAGTAGGGCAGAGTTAGTCATCCTTGACTACCCATTAAAGTCACCTGCTGAGTTTGAAAAAGATATTCTTTGTCAAAACACACTGGATATAAAGGATTTGTAAATTTCATTATATGTTAATCTTATCTCAGAAACAGAACTGTAAATAGATATTAAATTGTAGTTGGTAGGTTTTCTTTTCAAAATTGCATGTTATTAACAATGCTGAAACTACTTTCAATATCTCAGAAAAAGAACTGCAGATAGATGTTAAACACTAGTTAGTACATCTTTTTAAAGTTGCACCACATTAAAATAATGAAATTATTTTCAATATTCACTAGACTTAAGAATGGTTATATATATCTATATATATATAGATATAGATATAGATATAGATATAGATATATAGATATATATATTCATTCCATGGCCTTTTATTTCATTTTGAATATTAGTATTAGCTCATAATTTTGAAAATAAATATACAGATAGGATAACAGATAAAACAGATACAAATAAAAATACACATAGATAAATACATGTACCTGGGTATACATGAACATACACACACATTTTCTAATCCTTCCTACAGAATGAGCATACACAAAAAAAAGGCAGTGGACACCACAACCAGAACCCATACCTTTATGTGAAAACCACATTCTTCACTTGAAGGAGCCATCGTCTCTTACAGAAAGCTAAAAGAAGTGATACTGCACAAAACTAAAGTTTCAACACAGCAAAGGAAGTAATTTAGAAAGACATCCCACAGACTGGCAGAAAATATTTGCAGACCATATACCCAAGAAAAAATGATATTTAAAAAGAGATCATAGAACTCAACAACAATAACAACATAAAAACAATTTAAAAAGACAAAGAACCCAAATAGACATTTTCCTAAAGAAGATATACAAATGGTCAACAGGTACATGCAAATATACTCAATATCACTAATTATCAGAAAATGCAAATCAAAATCACAATGGGATACAACTTCACACTTGTTATAATAATTATTACCGAAAACATAAGCCAGGCATGGTGACTCACTTGCATAATCCCAGTACCTAGGAGGCTGAGGTAGGAGGATTGCCATGAGTTCTAGTACAAACTGGGCTACAGAGTAAGTTCAAGGCCAACCTGAACTGAATAGTGAGACTCTATCTCAAACAAACAAACAAAATATCAAAAATGCAAATAATAACAACTATTTGCAAGGATGCAAACGAAACGAAACCCATTTGTGGGAATGCAAATTCATTCAACAATTACAAAAAAAAACAGCATGGAAGATCCTCAAAAAGTTAAAAGTAAAATTATCTTCTGCTTTAGAATTCTCTTTTGAGTAGATTTTCAAAGGCAATGACATTATGTAATAAGTTAAAGAGATACCTGAACTCCTGTGTTTACTGCAGCATTATTCATAGTAGCCAAGATGTGGAAACAACCTAGGTATCCATCAATGATGAAAGGATAAAGAAAATGTTATACACATAAACAGGAATGCAAGCACACCATAGGCATACACATGCATATAGATGATGAAATGTTATTCAGCCCTAAGCAAAGAAGAAATCCCTGAAATTGTAACAATATTAATGGAGCAGAAGGACAATATGCTAAGAGAAGTAAGCCAGAATCAAAAAGACAAATACTGCATAGTCTCACTTATCTTACTTATATGTAGAAGAGGGGGAGAGAGGCAGAGAGAGAGAGGGAGAGGAGAGGAGGGGAATGGAAGGGAGAGGAGGAGGAAGAGAAAAAGGGGAGGGGGAAGAGGAAGAGAAAAAGATAGGAGGATGAGAAAAAGAAGAAAAGAAAGAGAGAAAGAATGAGAATTAGAGTAATAGAAAATGTAATGATATAATAGTGGTTATCAGGGATTAAGGGGTACAGAGTTGCTAGAGAACAGAAGGTAAGGAAATAAGAGAAATGATCAAAAACTATAAACCTTCACTTACAAGAAGAATAAATTTTAGAATCCTAATTCATAGCATGGATAGCAAATAATAATGTATTATACACTAAATTTTCTAAGAGAGTAGATATCAAACATTTTTACCTCCACCCTCCTCAACAAACTAAAGAGGTGATAAAAATGTTAGTTAGTACTATTAAAAAAGAAAGAAAAAGAAACTATCTAAAGGTACATGAGAGGCAGAAAGAAAAAAGTATGTTTAAATACATAAAAGAAATAGAGTAGAATAGAAGCAATATTTGAAAGCAAATATTGGAGAATTGTCCAAAATCTATAAAAGATTTTTAAAAATCCACAGGTATTTTAAAAAGTATGATAATTCAATGAAATTAAATACAAAAGTAAAAATAAATATATCATGATAAAACTTCTGAAAACCTAAACTAAAGATAAATTTTCAACACAGCCAAACCAAATAAAGGATACATCACCTTCAAAAGATGAAATACATGTCTGAAAGGTGACAGTAAAATCAATGTGATAATGAATAGTATATTAAAGTGGTAAAATGTAATAAATTCAAGACTAGAGTTCTACATCTGATGAAATGAAAATATTCACTTCAAACAACGGGGTGCAGCAAAAGTAATGGAGAGGAAAATGTATACCTATAAGTATTTACATTTAAAAAAGTGAAGGTACTTGAGGGTTTGGTGTTCTGTGCCTGTAAACCAAGCTACTCAGGAGACTGAGGCAGAAAGATTATAAATTCAAACCACTCTGCCCAAAAAAGTGAAGCCCCAGATTTAAGGCATATAAAAAGAGAATCAGGTCAACTTCCTTTATATTCTAAAAGTTAGGATAAACCAACACTATGCGTGGGCCACCACTGCCAGTGGAACAGCCAGACTCTAGCTTTTTCCTGTGAGTCAGTGCCATTTGTGGATTGCAGGGAAAGAAAACAAGAAGTCAACAAAAAACAAGCCCCTGCTGTGAACCAGCACCATGCATGGCACCATTCAGGGGACAGCCAGACCCCAACCCCTTCCAATGTGCAGGTTGGGAAACAAGAAGGGCCACCCCACCTACCCACTCCCATAAGCAACTTGCTGATCTGGGGAAACACAGGCTGCAATGATAGCTATTCAAGTGCAATTGATGCTTGTGGTGTTTGATGCTTGTGGTGTTTGATGTTTCTCTGATTTTGCCGTCTAAGGCAGGTGATCAGATCATGTATTCAGAGGAACATGGTAAGCAGTGTGGCATCTATAGGGGATCTCCTTCTGAAGGTGGTAGGCATTGTTAATTCCCTATTATCTTGTTTCAAAATCCTGTATCTTTTTCATTGTTTTGTTGGGTTGGGTTTTATTCTGTTTTGCTTTGTTTGATTTTGTTATGTCTGATGGCATGGGCAGCTATTTCAATGATAGCAAGATATCTTATGGTAGTCATTTTGGACTTACTATTGTCTTGCTTTAAAGTCCTTTATTGCATTCACTGTTTTGTTTATATTGGTTCTACTCTGCTGTTTTATTTGATTTTTGCTACATCTGAAGGTATCTACAGCTATTTTGAAGATGATAAGAGGCATTATGTTAGCCATTGTTGATTTCATGTTGTTTGGAAGTCCTGGGTCACTGGTTTGTTTTGATTGACTTTGTTCTATTTTGCTTGGTTTTATTCTCTTTAAAATAAAAAATAAAGAATTAGAAATGTAGGAGAGAAAAATTTAAACACACAGCTAGAAGATGGAGAAAAACAATAAGGATTAGAACTGAGGTAAAGACTACAAAAACAAAAAAGTAAGTGAACTAAACAAAATGTTGGTTCACTGATAAGATTGACAAAAATGACAAATATTTAGTTAGAATAGCTAAGAAAAAGGAAAATAATCAAATACTAAAATTACATATGAAAGAACAGAGATAACCATTGGTTTTAATGAATATAAAGGACATCAAACTATACATCAACTGTACATGAACAAATTGGATAATATCATATAGATGAAATGAGCACATTTCTAAAAACAACTTCTTCAAGGTTGAGTAATGTTTTAAAATCCAGACAATAACTAGTAAAGAAATTGAGTAAAAAAAATAACATCATCTAAAACAAAAAACCACAGGACCAGTTCACTATACTGATGATTTCCACCAAATATTCAAGAATTTGCATCTATCCTTCTCAAACCTTTGTAAAAATATGAATAGGCAGGAACACTATGGAACTCACTTTAGGGGGCAAGGATGACCTTGATATCAAACCGATATTTTTCATAAATATCAATACAAATCTCCTTGATAAAATATTAGAACATAGAATTTAATAACATATTAAATCATTATAAACCATAATCCTGGGAATCTAAAGAGGTTTCAACAAATGATAACCAACCAGTGTACTATTCCACATTAACAGATGATACTTACTATAATGATTGATACATTGTATTAACTTGAGATGTTTTGAAATTTAACTGAGCAACAGCAGGGTGCCAGGGTCCTCACTTTGTAAATATCCTCATCCTATGCAAGAGTAGGGTACCAAAATACTATTTTTGCCTTCTTGAACTGTTGCCCCTGTGCCATGCTACTCTGTCTTGGAGTCAGCTGATTTTGGACTGAAACCTCCACAAACCATGAGCCAAATAAACCTTTCCTTCCTTAATTTTGGAAGTCAGGTATTTTGTCCCAGCAATGAGAGTAAAGTAACCAAGATTCTGCCCAAAGAAGTGGGATCTTTGCTGTGTCCATACCTGACCACGTGATTTGAAAGCCTTTGGTGACTTATGGGAGAAGTTTGGAAAAGCTTAGAAATATTGTCTGAAAGAGTACAACTGGAATGCATTAGGCCGTTATATATGGGAGATTCTGGTCAGAGCTCAAAAGACCAGTAGGCTGATAGAAATCCTGCTGGTAAAATTAGGCTTGGCGGTTTCTGCTGGGAAGGACTATGTTGGCTGTTGAACTCCAGATGATGTGCATCATGGCTTGGCAGAAAGTTTGTCTGTATTTTGCTTGTGTCCAGATATTTTTCCTGAGCCTGAGATTAAGGGTGGCAGACTAATTAATCTGGCAGAAAAAATTTCAAAGCAGTCAAATGTTGAAGTGGTGACATGGCTACTGTTCAGGGCTTTTAACCAGATTTATGTTGTGAATCAAAAAAAAAAATCCAGAAGAATGATTTAAAGCATTGTGAGTTTGCTCATAAAGGAAGCTCCAGTAAAGATGTGGACTGCAAAGATTGAGCACAGGATATCTCAATTGCTGAGAAAGAACAAGAGAATATAAAAGATGACCTGAGTACATCACAAGAATCAACAAGTCTCTACCCTTTGTAGCCTCAAAGTTGCAAACATGAAAGACTTTGATTTGAGGAGAAAGCTGCAGAGAACCATGCTCCAGAATGGTGGCAGCCATACTGGGTTCCAGAATGATGGTGACATACAAAATTAGTTCCTTAGAATTGGATTTGGAGTGCCCGGCCATCCAGGCACTTGAACTTTACAACCAAGAGAGAGAAGTTACTACTCCTTACTACTCTAGCTGCAGCTACCGCTGGCAGCAGACCTTGGCATCATCCACAAGGTGCTGGCTTTAGGAACATGCAGAATGTGAGAGTTGTGAGGTTAAGGATTCCACCTTTATTTCAGAAGGCCTGGGAGGCCAGGAAGTGTGCCCGTGACAGTGCAGTGTGTGAAGCTGCAGTGGAGACACCAGAAGTTTGGAAAAGCCAGGAACATGGATCATATAAGGAAAGTTGAAAGGAGGGAGCAAAGCAGGCCTAAGAGAGAAGCTGTGGGAGCTACAATTCCAGAAGTGCCATAGGGGTTGGATCATTCAAATCCTTTAGAACTCACAATTTGCCACAGATTATCTTGGATGCTACAAAGGAAGTTACAGGACTTAATGTTTGCCCTGCTGGATTTTGGACTTTCTTGTATCTCAGTCTTTTGTATTTCCCTGTTTGTAACTTTTGGAATGAAAATGTTTACCTTGTGCCCCTGAATGTTGGAAATGTTTATCTAATTTTTCATTTGTACAGGAGCTTACTACTAAGAATTTGCCTTATATCGATCGCAGAGGACTTGGGACTTAGAATTTTCAGCAATGATAAAACTGTTAGGACTTTGGCAACTCTTGCAGATGGGACAAATGCCTATTGCATATGGGAATGTGCATGAGTCCTTGGTGGGGCCAGGGTGGCATGTTACGTTTCTTATGTAATATAATGTTAGTAGACTTAACACTGGTTCTTAAGGATTGTTAAACTGATGTTACAATGCTCAAGTTGTGAAATGATAAGAATAAGCATGACTTTGTATCTGGAAACCTATTTAAAGAAAAGTGTCTTGTTGCCAAATTGACAAGGGGTGGATTCTGATGGTTGCTACACTGTGTAAACTTGAGAGTTTTAGACGTTTAACCAAGGGACATGGCAGGGGCCAGGGTTCTCACTTTGGAAACATTTTCATCCTCTGCAAGAGGAGGAAACCAAGATGATGTGAATGCTACCTTTGCTCTGGCATGGGGGCAGGTGTGGGTATAGCTTGCTTACAATACAAGGAAGGAAAAGAGGCTTGCTTTCCCCATTTTGCTCTTGCTACTTTGGCTGTCTTTTGCTTCCTTGAACAGGTGCCTCTGTGCCATGCCACCCTGACTTGGAGTTAGCAGATTTTGGACTGAAACCTCCACAGACTGTGAGCTAAATAAATCTTTCCTTCTTTAATTTTGTGTGTTGAGTATTTTGTCCCAGCAATGAGAGAAAAGTAAACAAGACTCTCATGGACAACACACATGTAGGAAAACCTAAGGATTCCATACACACACAAAAACTTGTAAGAACCAATAAATTCAGCAAAACTGCAGGACAGAAAATGAATGCACAAAATTCAATATACTAATGACAAGAAAGAAAATTGTACAAAGGAATTTTATTTACATTAGCATTGAAAGAATGACATAAAATGATAACAGAGGTAAAAAAGATACTAATTACACTGGCCTGATCATTGCACATTTTATACAGGTATTAAAATAGCACAATGTACACTATATAAATGTGTAAATACAATAGATATGTAAAATATTTTAATTAAAATGTTTGATTAAAATGAATATTAATAAAATTTTAAAATAAAAAGGAACAAACTACAATTAAGCATAAAACATGTTCACTAAAACTATAAAATGTTTTTGAGAGAAATTAAAACAAACAATGAGGCAAGCATCCTGCTATTCATATATCATAACGTTCAATATACTTAAAACATCATGATTAATCAATATTCTACATATTCAAAGCAATCTCTCTCAAAATCTCAACAATATTTTTTGCAGAAGTAGAAAATCCACACTAAAATTCACATCAGTGAACCCCAAATAACTAAAACAACTTTCAATGAAAAGCAAAGCTAAAAGTCACACAGTTTCTGATTTCAAAATTTACTACAAACTTCAGTAACAAAAACATCATTGTACTGGATTATAGACAGATATGTAGGTCAATAAACAGAGATCCCAGAAATAAACAAGTTGCTACAGCCTTTCAGTTTGGAAAGAATAGTCTTCTAAAAAATGTTACTAAGAATATTCAACACCCACTTGCAAAGAAAAGAGAGAGAGAGAGAGAGAGAGAGAGAGAGAGAGAGAGAGAGAAAAAGAAAGGAAGGAAGAAAGAAAGGAAGGAAGGAAGGAAGAAAGAAAACTGTGGGTTTGATTGTATAAAAATTAACTAAAAAAGCAATACATACACAAAAATTAACTAAAGTAGATCAAAGATACACATATAAAAGCTAAAACAACAAAACTCCTTAAATAAAAAATATAAGGAAAAATTTCATAATCTTGCATCAGGCCAAGATTTTCTAAGTATTACCTCAAAGGCACAGGCAAAAACAACAACAAAAAATAATAGATAAATTGTACTTCACTAACACTGAAATTTTTTGTGTGTGAAAAGACACTATCAACAGAGTGAAAAGGCAATGCAAGCAATAGAAGAAAATATTTGCAAACTACATATCCAATAAGGGATTGTTATTCAGAATATACACAGAATTCCTACAACTCAACAAAAGCAACAGTATCACTAATTTCTTTAAATAGGTACAAAGAATTGAAAAGAAATTACTATTAAGAAGATATAAAATGGACTTTAAGTGCAGAAAATTAATCATCATCATTCATCATTAGAGATATGCCAGTCAAAACTATGGATTGTGTATGTTTCTAAAGTTTCAGAAAAAGAATTAAACAAAATTGGCAATTATTTCTGCTTTCCTAGGGCTTAACTAAATAGGAAGTGACAAACGATAAACAAAAATCATAAAATACATCTTGATACAAAATATACAACAAATTAATCACCAGTGTTAAGGAGAAAAAAAAATAGGAAGTAGAATAGCAAAGGTAAGGTGAATATAATAGATTCAGATAGGCAACCTGACCTTTCAACCTTTCAATTCTCATTTAAAAACTATTAATCGATCTCTGCCTGCCAACTGTAGCCACAAGAAGGCTCCTTCCTCTGGGCAGCCAGCATGGGCAGAGAGAGCCATTAGATCTACCTCTGCCTGCTGGTTGCGGACAACAGAAGGCTTGCTTCCTGTGGACAGCCAGTGGGAATAGGGACATACAGTCCAGTAAGCCTCATGCACCCCAACCACAGGCCACCATTGGAGACCCTTGCTTCCTTCTGGCAGCCATCACCCAC
>RJWM01051985.1:0-10249 GCA_004363535.1 Dasyprocta punctata | reverse complement strand
TCGGCCCTTCACGGAGTCCATGTAGTATATGCTACCACCGTCATACCTAATCCATGTGACCGCTCTAGACTGTTCCCTGGAATCTGGCGAGTCTAGTTCATCCAGTAGTCACTGCAGGTGAATCCTGAGGCCACGCAGGAGAGTCTCAGGGACCCCCCAGGCTGCACCAAGCCTCCCCCGGACTCCACCAGCTGCACCTGAGCCTGGACACCTGCAAACACAGAGACATCCTGCTCAGGAAACTGTCACACATGTCTACTATTTATCCCACTTTCATTCACTGAGTATCTCTGGTTCATCACTAATTACCTTTTAAAACAGCAGTAAAGAAAACCCAGCTCAGCACAAGCTCCATGGTGAGCCGTCTGTGCTCAGTCCTGGTCCCCGAGAGGAAGCACCTGGGCATCCAGCGCTTGGCTCCACTGCAGAGCTGCAGGGTGAGGGCTGGGCTGGCTTACATTGGGGAGAGGGCGGCCCTATTTGCATGGCCTCCTGCTATATAGAGAGCTCTGTGGACAGGGAGCAGCAAAATGTCAATAGCAGATTAGATGTGAGCTTGCAGGTCAAGTCTGGTGAAAATAATAACATTATGAACATGAAGAATTTTATGTAACTGTGTTATGACATTCACCTCCTGTGCATAATCTTAATTTACTTTTTTACATTTAATCAATATATGATACAAATTTCAGTGTTGATTTCATCGGACAAATGTAAAATTCCTCACAGAAGAACATGTGAGTGATTCAGTGTGATCAAGAGTTCATGAATGTTGTGAGAAAATCCAGTGGACCCAGGTCCTCCCGCAAGCTCCAGGACAGAGGTGGACATGCGCAGTCAGATTCCCAGAGCCTCTTTCCTGTATTAGCGATGTGCTGTTATTTTTCTTCCAGCAGAGTCACCTGTGCTTCAGGGATGCATCACCCTGTGCCCATCAGGGTCACACTGGGATGAGGAAGGCTGTAGGTCACCTGTGAGGCAGTATTCATTCGGGTCAGGTGAAGCAGGTTTGCACAGATGCATCAAACACAAATGCTGCTGCAATCTGTTTGTGCCCAACATACAAGATTTTGTTAAGAAACATATACTATAGCGTATTTAAATAATCTCTATATCAGTGTAACTAATCTATTTCTCTGTTGATCTATCTGTATCCATTATCTCTTATCTACCTACTTATCTTTATTATCTTTATTCTCAATTATCAATTCCATATAATATCAGATTTAGCTAATTTATGCTGTTCCCATTCAACACATTTTTTTTACTTCTCCATTAGCTTATTTGGATTATTAAAGTAAATCAGATCTAATACTTTTCACAATTCAGAACAAAATCCCTGTTGTGTGTTACTGCATCAAATACTTCACATCATTGAAACCCTTTACTTCATTACATATTCAAGGACTCTAACATTGCTGAACATTTTCTTGTGAAACAATGGCACTGTCTTGGGTACTAAGTGCACACATCCCCTCCGATGGCAGCTTGCTCTTACCCTGTTTACTTGCCAATAGTCCCTGTTTCTGCCTCTCGTCTGTGGACTCCAGTGTATTCCAAGAAGACCATGCACTTTCCTATGGGACAACTGTGAAGAACAAACACACCCCACCGTGGTACGGACAGGGACACTCGTGGGAGTTACTGTGGACAGGCTGGGCTGGAGCCTAGTGTTCAGCTGCATAGTAACTGTTGAGGTCATCAACATTCTTATCTCGATGTTGTAAGATAAGACGTCCAGAGCATTAAAAGATTTTGCTTCTTCAATGTAGAAAATCTTCATCACTGTTGACAAGAAAACTGCACAATAATAAGTTTTTAGATGAAACAAGTACCTTACAGATATATACTAACATCCACCTCACTTAACAATGTGTGTGAGCTTTCCTGCTGAGGCCTCGTATCACTGAAGCTCAGGGCTGCGATAGAGACAGCATAAGAAAGGGAAGGCGATGAGCAGACACAGCTCCATTCCATCTCACTGAGGGCTTCTGCTGATGAAACTGACTTCCTCAGAGCCACATTTGGGAAACACTACAGATTGGGAATTTCTATAGAAACCTGTACATTTTAGAGTAGAAAGCTAGAGCTGTTTCATTTTATCATCAGTATGATCTTCTGCATCAATCACCTGGAAAAGAGAAATCCCCTGTAAGCACTGTCACCTCAGAGGATCACGTTTGCACTCTGTACAAAGAATATCTGTTCTTGTTTCTCTCCTGCAATGATATAGAAACCTGGGGGAAATCTGCACATGTGTCATGGGTCAGTTCCTGGGACAGCAGATAGACACAGAAAGAGCAGGTGTGGGTCCTGCGTCTCCTTCTCGCTGTCCTGTCCTGGAAATCCTTCCGCCCCTGGCCACGCCCACTTACAGTTCTCCACCATCCTGTGCTGCAGCCTCGGGAGCCCTCAGCAGAGCCATCTGATGTTGAATGTGCAACCCCTGAGACTGGGAATTAAATAAACATTTTTCTTTCTTAATTAATCCAGCCTCTCATATTTTGTTATAGCAACATACACTTCACTATAGTATACGAACATAAAAAATATTTATCTCGGAACAAGCAAGAAATAACCCTAATACATTTAGTCCTCTGTCTGTCACTCTGGGTACGTGGTTGTATTTTCAAGTATTTTTCTTCAGCAATTTTTCTGGATTGTTTTTGGTTACAAGAAGCTCATCAGCTGGTCTTTGTATTTTACCTGTGTGTGATGACACAAAAGTCCATTGATAAAATTTCACTTGGGGCAATAAGTCAGCTTTAATCAATTTGAGTAGTTGCAGTTCTACATGGAATTTACTCTCCAGGACACAGCAATGCCCCATGTTCCTGAAAAGTCTATCCTTGCTCGCTTTGTGGAAGGGCAGCAGCATAGCCTTGGTACTCAGATTAAATCTTTTCAGCTGGTAGGTTCTGCAGGGCCCAAGAAAAAGAGAAGCCAGTCCCCTGCTCCTGTGAGTCAGCAGAGGCCATGCTGGGTCTGGGAAGAGCACATCAAGAAGCCAGTTTGATCTTCTCCTAGCCTGCACAAACCAGGGGGCTTCCGGAGATAGAGAATCAGATGCCTTTCTGGCATGCCAACCTCTGCGGGGGGTGAGTACCAAGACCTCTCCCTCTACCCCTGCCATAAGCAATGAGCTGGCTCACAGGACAGGCTGAGCGGATACCAACGGAGGTACAAAAACAACTAAAGGCTTATATTGTTTGATTGACTTTGCAGGACTAATGTGGGTAGTCTAAGCATCTATTGGGGGATGATAGTATGCAATAAGGCAAGCATGGGGAATTTCCTTCTGTCTTGTTTTTAAAATCCAATATTATTTTCACTTGTTTTGTTCCAATTTATTGTGTGGTTTTATTGAATGCTCTCTTTGGGTTGGTATTATTCTGTATTGTTTTTGTTGTTGTTGTTCAATTTTACTATGTCTGAGGAAATGGACAACTGTTGTGGAGATGACAAGACACACTATGGTAGCCACTGTGGATAACCCGTTTTCCCATTTTGAAATTATGTACCACTTTCTCTGCTTTGTTTTGATTTTCTTTATTCTTTTTTGTATAATTGAGTGTTCTTCACCCTAAAATAAAATATAAAATCATTCCAGCTGAAACTTGAACATTATAACTGATGGATTTGATGATCAACTAGACAGAAAACCCTCTCAACATTTTCTCCACATTTAATGGGAAATGGGTTCCTTGCATCAATGTTTGCCGCGCGCCCCCTGCTGGTCCTGAGTTTCCCCGCAGGGCGGTTTATGTCTGGGCTCACACTTGCATCAAATCACTGTGTCTCTTGCACAGTAATAGGTGGCTGTGTCCTCCGCGGTGACCGAGTTCAGATGCAGGGAAAACTGGCTCTTGCCTGTGTCTCTGGAGATGGAGATGCGGCTCTGGAGGGACGGGTTGTAGCCAGTGCTACCATCGGAATATATGTACCCTATCCACTCCAGGCTCTTTCCTGGGGGCTGACGGATCCAGGTCCAGTAATAATCACGGGTTGTGATGGAGACTCCAGAGACCGTGCAGGTGAGGGACAGGGACTGTGAGGGCTTGATCAGGCCAGGTCCGGACTCCTGCAGCTGCACCTGGAACAGGATAACTGGAAACAAGGGAAAAATTTCCATCAGACAGCTGCTTTCCTAGTCTTCCCAGGGACCCGTGTTTGACATTGAGGGTGCTCACCATGTGGACCTGTCACCAGGCACAGGAAAAGGCCCAGCAATTTCATATTCTAGACCACACCTTTGCCTTCTCTGAGATCTCAGAGGTGTCTGAGGAAGGAGCTGGCAGCTGCAACAGCCCAAGAGGGGAATTTGAATCTAGGTTTGGAAGACAAATTTGCATGAGGGAGGCCCCTTTCCTTTATGATGGGTGAGACACAGGCCAGGGAGGTTCTGGTCCTCAGCTACAGAGAGGAGTCTCCTTTCCTGCACTCGAGTGGTGTTTAAGTCTGTGATAAGTGGGAAGCTGCCTTCACTGGAGTGGTGGAAGCAGAGCAATGACCCCTCCTTCCTGACCCCAGATCAGCCTCCTCCAATCCCTTCTCCCTTCTTGTCTCAGCCTGACTCTGCCCTCCCATGTGGGCTCTGGTGCTGCGGCTTCCACAGGACTAAGATGAGCACAGCTCCCTCTTCCTCTCCCTGATCTCTCCCCTCTGGTGCCACCCATGCAGCTCCAGAGCTCCCCTCACCACCATTAGTGTTGTCAGCAGAGGTCCCCCTGCCGCCTGCTCTGGGACATCCTGTGATCCAAGTCCCGCCAGAGCAGAGCCAGGGGAGACCGGAAATAAGGACGTGTGTCCTGTGCTTCCCTCACAGAGGAGTTTCACTGGGGGAGAGGAGGAGGCCGTGTGTGCTAAGTGTCCCTTCCCCTCCTGACCTTGTGCGCCTACTGGGTGTTCATTTGCTTTCTAGGTTCACATTCTCCTCTAGTTTTCTGGAGATTATTCCTAAATTCCAAATGTTTACCTGATCATAATTATCACTTTGTGGAAAGTTATGCGTTATGAACACTGTGCACACAATGAAGATGTCCGAAAAATTGAAAGTTAACTCTGACTTTGCGGTCTTTATTCAGTTCTTGTTTACTAGGGGTACATTTAATATTCAGCAAAATATTTTCCAGCACACTGCAGCAAAGACTCTCATCATTCCTTGGTTCTGAATTTCATAGAAAACACTTTACATATTTACTAAAGTCACCCTCAGCAGATGGAATCTCCAAGTTCTATTAATTAGATCTCTTTAAATATTTCCTGTGTGAGCTGACATCCTTATCAATGTGTCTCTGAGTCAGGAACCTGGGGCTGAGAATTCCTGAGTGAGTCATGATGGAGAGCAGAGCCCAGCTCCACCCCTCCTCACCGGGAGACCCTGAGCACGGGGACTGCACATTCTGACCTCCAGTGTGAAGAGGCGCGAACGCTGGGTGCAGGAGTAACTCTGGATGTGACCTCTTCAGCGGGGAGGGACAAGGGTCCCACATCATCACTGCTGCCATGAGTGTTATCTGTCTACTTCAGAGACAGAAAAGACCCCTGGGAACCCTCACCTGTGATTCACAAGACACCTGGCCTGCTGAGCTATTGAGTCACACCTGTGACTCAGATGGGTCCCTGACCCTCAGCCCACTGTCCTTTCAAAGCATTGACTCATTTGTATCAATTTTCTCTGAAATTCTTATTTCTCCATTCATTTTCTAGATGAAGAATTGAATGTAGCATACTGCATTCTGTTCCTAACTATCTTTTTCTTAGATTTTTATTTTTTGTTAGTACGTGTTTGCACTACTTAATGATTGTATTCCTCATGGGTAGTTAGAACAAGTGCATTGTGCAATTGTTGTATCCCTTTTTCTTCCACTCCCCAAATCTCATCATAACCAGGTCACTTGAATGCAGGAAACAGTTGAGTCAACAGCAGTAAGGTAAAATAGATTAACAGGTTTCACGTGGACACCCTGAGTTGGATCTGGACAGTTGGGTGGAGCTGTCCTGAGTCTAAGCAGGAGAGCACTGAACCTGACATCCGGAAGTAAGTGAGTCTGTCACTCTCTGGGTGGTCACGGCTTCTGACCTTTGATCCTGGACCCCTTTCCCTCCCTGTTCTGAGGTCACATTTAGAGTTACTCCTGCATCCACAATGCTGATCTCTATTCTGAATTACATGACATTGATGGACTTGTGGGAAGACTGACATGTATGTGACAGAGAAGAGATCACAGTGTCAGTTAGGCATCAGCTCGTGTGGTAGGGAGGGGCCACAGGATCTGCTAAACCCTTGGAAGGTCAGCGGGCATTTGGTCACTAAGATTAGGAAAGAACGTGTTTCATTTGTGGGTTTTATTATTGATAAGTGTTGCCTGTACCCTGTGTCATGTTACAGTTCTGATGGGGAGAACCAAAAATTAACAGATGCTGACCCATGAAGAGGAAGAGTAAAATTTGAGTGAAAAACCTGGACGATATCAGTAAGGAGGAAGATGATAACCAGGGTCTATGATGGTGGTGGATTTCATCCTTAGGAAGTGAGGATGCTTCAGCTCATGCATCTTTAACTTCATGATGAGCTGAAAGTAGAAACTAAGGGTGGAAGGTGAACTTCGAGAAACAGACTCAAGAAATGAGGCTCTTCACTACAGTCATGTCATGAGTGAGAAGGCGCCATGACACAGAGGGCAGCGGTGCTGCTGGTTAATGCTCAGCTCAGCTGTGTGCTGAGATGGATACACAGGGGCTCCAGGATCCTCCTGTTTCCCCTCATCATATTTCTTTGAAGTTAAATTTAGAAAATGAATGCAGATAAACTCCGTCACAGCTATGGTATTTTAGTGATCATGTAGGTAAAGTTTAGTAATTATTACATATGGATTATTAGACATTTGTAACTAAAATACGTGAATTTTTAATATAGAAGAAAAATATTCCATGAGTCATAAGCTATACAATCACATCAATTTACATGTTTCCATGAAGCAGTTTGAAGATGCTCTAAGGGAATGTCAGGGGTTTTATCTGAGATCATCCTCAATAACCTCTTTGGGTCTAAGTCCATCAGAGAAACAAATACAAATTTCCAAGGGGAGAGAATAACAGAGCCTGAGGCCCTGGGGGCCCTGAGCAGGGCCTGGCAGGTGGTGGAGGCAGAGGCTGCAGGGCTGTCCTGCCCCATGCTCTGTCTCCTCTCCTGTCTTTGACTTGGCCAAGTTCTCTTCTGAGTTAACCTGGTCCTGCAGTTCCTTCAGCTCTATCCCCATCCTTCACACTGATGTGTGTGACAGTGTGAGACCTGCTGTCTCCATGAATCCCTGTCCCCGGGTCCATCACAAGAGAAGTCTAGGGCTTTGCCTCATTTTCTCCTGACATCTGCTCCTTTGTGGGGGGCAGTAAATTTCATCTGCTTTCTTTCTCCTATAACCTATTTTGACTTCCTTATGTCACCCATTATAGACGGGTGCTTGTGTCATTGTTAGTAGAACAGTTTTTTGACAAGTAGCATAATTTTCTGGAAATCACCTCCCTTGTTTGCCTTCTCCCCGGAACAGGGTCTGTGTCCACTCCTCAGTGGTCAGTCCTCCCTTTTCCCTGGCCCAGTCTTGTGTGATCTTTTGGAATCTTCCCCCTTGAGGTCCTGGGCCTTCTGGAGGTAACATATGGGCTGTGAGTCCCCCAGGAACATGATGTGGCCTCACGCTGGTCCTCTCCTGTCCCTCAGTCATCCGGCATCTCTCCCTCAGTGACTTCCACTTGGTCCTGTGGCTCCTTATACAGCAGGAAGCAGGGCTTCCCTGTGACTCTGGATCTTCCTGTCTCTCCAGGTTTCTTTGTGATCAGTCAAACTGAAATTTTATTTCCTCACTGGGTCAGTGAAACTTCATGATGTTAATTTTTCCCCATTATTGTAGATTTGAATGTGTAGGTAGTGATATTCAAAGACTTTAGAGATTGGAAGAAAACCCAGAAATACCTAAAGTGGCCAAAATTGAAGTCTTATTTGAGTCAGGGTTCAAAGATGACTATTCGATAATGACTTTGGAACAATCATGACTAAACAATGAATAACAGAGAAGAACGAAACAGAAGAAAACCCATAAAATATTTCAGAGTTGTTAGGGATCTGCAGGTAGCTGTGATTCAGAAGGTGCAGTGGAGAGGATCAGATTCCGTCTCAGGTGAGGGCATATTCTCAAAGATGTCCGTGTCCTGGGTGGGAAACAACAGATGCCCCTGAAACATCACCCCAAGAATGTGAACTTGCAGTCCTTAAACACCGGACACATCACTGAGGATGCCGGTTCAGGTGAGGAGCAGAGCAGGGGGAGGTGGGGGAGGTGCATTTGTGTTCCCAGGATGAGTGTGAGGGTGAGGTCCTTGGTCACAGTGAGGGACGGGGTCAGTGTGTGAGAATGTCAGCTCAGCTCTGCCTTCAGGAGCCATGAATATGCATGCAAGAGATTTTGTGCTGTTCACTGTGGACCTGGTCCCAGAAAACCTCAATGATGAGTGATATTATTATGTATTGGGGTATATTTCATTATTTTAGGAAAATTTACAAATACATATGTGACCATTAAATACAGAATTAACTGAGATAAAATAAAATGCATAAAGGCAGAATCATGGGAATCTGTTTAGAAAAAAACATGAATATTATAAAAATGGAGAGCTTTGCTTTATGTATTCTTGATTATTTTACCAACAGATTGAAAACTGAGAGATGAGTAAGAAAAAAATTAGAGAGAGACAGACATGAAAGAGAGAGAATTAAAGTGAGAAAGAAATGGAGATTAAGATGTAGAATGGCTTTGCTGTGTTTTATAAATTTTACAGTTTCTCAGGTGCAAAACCAAGGCACAGGACCGCGCCCTGCTCACCCCGTGTCTATAGAAAGCGCATCGAGGTCCCTGTACGCTGCCCTGAGCCCAGCCCGGCTGCCCCTCTTCCTCCTCCCTGAGCACTGGGCTCCACGCGGTGCTGGGGCTGAGCCCGGGGACCAGGTCTCCTGAGGTGGCCACGGAGAGGACAGAGCTGCGTGTTCTCAGACCCCAGGGAGAGGGACGGGAAAGATTTAACTTCCTAATCTGAAGCATTTATTACTGTGTGAGCCAGCTCCTCATCATCAAGATTGAGTCAGCAGATCCATTTTTAGATGATGAGGATATGACATTGAATAGAAAACTAACTTCACAAAAATGCACAGCTTACTCTGAGATGGGTACAAGTCATGTTTACCCATCAAGTAAAATTCATATATAGAAAATGAAAAAAGTCAATATTTCATATGTATTTATGCAATTAAATTTACCCGATAATTTTTACTCGAACTTGGATACTTCAAGATGGATCAGCTGAGGTCCTATGATGTAATACAGAAGGGAAACCCCGGAGGCCACAGGAAGCCCTCCCTCCCCTGCTTCCTGCTCTGCACCTGGCCCTTGGCCCTGCCTGTTTCTCCATGGACCACAGCGACCCCTGCTGGGCCTGAGCGCCCCTGTAGTGACCACAAATGCCCCCCTAACTGTATGATTCAATATTATTTTATACTATTTGAAACTATAATATTTGTGTCACTATTTATACCATCTAAAGAGAAAACAAGTAAGCAAGTGCTTTCAGGAGATCCACTAAAATTTCAACAGCAGCATGCCGGCCTGTGTACTGAGAATGAAATATTTCCTTCAATTCTTTATCCTTTTCTTCACAGCTCTAAAAAAGAACAGAGATTACATTCTTAAATTGTAAAAGTAGTTTTTGATTGATCGGAAAAAATACATTTTCTTAATTGTTCTTATTACATCTGACACCCCCACCACAGGCACTGTTTTTTCCGACCACGTGTTTAAGGCACAAAAAGAACAGAGTCTGCAGACAGCTTAGAGACATTTTTATCAATGTCCAGGAGCGACAGCATTCATTTTAGAAGAGAATCCACTGGACACATTGTCAGCCTGTCCACCACAATGCTGCAAATTTAGTCCTCATGTTTCAGTTATTGTAGTGTGAAATTTCACAGACAAAATCTCTGCATCTGCTTCAGAAGGCAGGAAGCCCACAAAGCCCTCTCTCAGGATATGAGATTCATCAAAAAAACCTCACCAAGACAGGTAAGTGCTCTTCCCCTGCCACATCCACCGCATCATCAGTGACGATGGGAAAGCAGTGTGGGTCTGATAATTCCCTGAGGGCTCCTCCAACTCTTGCAGACCTCCAGCATCTGTTTCTGCTGTGTTTTTGTGCAGAACAA
>RJWM01051984.1:0-10250 GCA_004363535.1 Dasyprocta punctata | reverse complement strand
TGAGTTTTGATAGAGAGCATTACCATCATTATTATTTATCCCATTGTGGGGCAGGGGCTGTCTCCCTATTGTGCAGATGGAGAATTATAACAAAAAGGAAACGAGACGTATGTTGTTGTAACTCCATTTTGATTCTCAAGATTCAGTTGTGTGCAGACTGCTCAGCTTCTGGAGTGACCAGAGAAGGGCTGCCATTTCTCGCCTTGGTCCTGTGTCATCACAGGATCAACTAGTCCAGAAGCTCTGGATTCTGACAGCTGGTCCACCTGTCTTCAGGAGCCAGTTTTAACTGGCTGGGATGGATCCAAGACACAATTCCTCTAACTTTAACATTAGTGGTGGTGAACGAGATTAGTGTATGGGGCCCATTGCATTTGGGCTTTCAAGGTGGTTGGATTCTATTTCTTTATCCAAATAGAATCCTAGAGCTTGGAGATGTGTATTATATCTGTCAGACTTTGGGCACCCTTTGTTGTACTCAGCCATGGATATCTGGAATGGCAATACACAAAGCTTGTATCAGTCTTTTTAGGGTGAATTTCTCTAGTTCACTGAGATAACAGTTGGTTTCACCTAAGATAGAGCAGGGAGGCTAGTCAAATAAGAACTCCTAAGTGGAATATCCAGTTGGTTTGTTGGGGTGCACCTGAACTGAAGGAAGACCTCAGGTAGAATTTGATTCTATTTCAAGTGGGTTGCTTGGGAATATTTTTGTAACAATTGTTTGGGTGTCCAATTTATGTGCTCCTTTTTTTGAGTTCCGTGTCTCATAGGCTGTATACAGTTTCGTTTTATTTTTTAACATCTGTGTGAACCCCTGGACTAGCTCAGTCGCGAATGCCTGCCCATTGTCTGACCCCAAGGCCCGGAGTAGTCTATATCTTGGGGTGATGTCTCTTAACAGTGCCTTTGTCACCTCTCATGTGTGTTTCATTTGGGAGGGGAAGGACTTTCCCTGAGAAGGTGCAGACAAGTACCAACATGTATGAACAGCCTCCTGCTCAGTGGATTTCAACGTAGTCCATTAATAAGTCTTCACATGGGTAATACTTGTGTCCTGAGTATTGGAGACCAAATGGTCCTTTCTCTTGGTTTGTTTTGAGCAGAGGCTAGGCATTACTCCCAAATAGCTTGTATACTGGCATCAAGTTATGGTATATAAAAATGACAACCTAGCAACATGTCCAGTCCTGTTTTTCTCATTTGAGACACTAGATAGAACTGTCTTACAAGCCTGCAAAGCACGCCTGGCTGCAGCGGCTTGAATTGTAAAGTGTCCTCATTCCCCCTCTTTGGTCTCAGATTGTTTTAATTTATATTTGCCTGGCTGATGATAGACTTCTAAGTAACTTTCAGTCAGCATTGTCATCTTAAAACAGCAGATCCCCGGGTACCAAAACAAAACAAAACAAAACCAGCAGAGAGCGAAGAGCAGGTTTACCACATAACTATCATTTAAGAATTTACAATGTACAAGAAATGGTGTGTGAATATTAATTCAATGATACCAAGTTAATTTGAAAGGCAAAAGCAAATTTATCCGTTAGCTCCGTTTTGTAACCAGATTTTTCTTTATCCAGAAGATCTTTCCTCATTTGTTAGAGGAGTTGAGCTCCCTTTTTTGCCCCCCTACTTGCTTTTTGTAAAGAAGGTTCTGCACATCTGTTTTGCATCTTTTAATTACTTTTTTGAACAAAGGATAACAGTATTGCTTAACATATATTCTCTTTTAGTTTAAAAAATGAATAAAAGCTATGATACAAAATTTAAAAGCGAAATACTAAGAGGTTTACAGTGGTTAAGATACTGCATATTGTTACGTTCAAAGTAGTTGCTTAGATTACAAGATGTAGGCAAGAGAAAATCATTAAACTGCATAAGAAACCATTCTTTTAGATGAACTGAGAGTGATTAATAGTATAATACTTCTTTCTTTTCTCCTTTCCAGCTTTTCTTTCCTTGAGAGGACTTTCTTTTCCTTTTCCTTTCACAGTGCTGAATGTACACTTTGGATCTTATTTACCCTTTCAGTTTTTTACACTAGGGAAATATACAATATTTACACATGTGAATTTGATTTATTTTACTTATGAGTATGGTCTCAAGTTACATCCATTTACCTATAAAAGCCTCAAGTTTATCTTTCTTTATAGATAATTAGTACTCCATTGAATAAAACAGCATGCTAGAAGAAAACAACCACCTCCCCAGACTGATGTATCCTACCAAGTTATCTTTTAAAATTGAAGAAATAAGATACAATTCCATGACAAAGAACAAAGAATTTCTTTACCACCAAACAAGCACTACAAGAACTCTGAAGGATATTCTAGAAGACATCAAAGAGAACAATTCCAAGAATCCCAATATTATATATCTACCAGGCAAGACAGGTAGTTAAATAGCAGCAACAAAATGGAACCAGCAACAGGAAAATAACATAATGACACAGATAAGGAAAACAATCAATCAGTTATTACCATCTATATGAATAGTCTCAATTCAGAAATAAAAAGAAGCACATTGGTGGAATGAAGCAAGACACAAGATGTAACAATATGATACATACAAGAAACACATTTAACTCAAGAAGAAATTTATAGACTGGGTTTCAAGGAATGACAAACAATACTCATTATGACAGGAGTCTGGATAAAAGTAGAGGTATCTTTTCTAGTTATAGACAAAGTGGATTTCAACCATAACCACTCAGAAGAGATAAATAACATCACTACATACTTGCTAAGGGAGCAAGCCGAGAGGAAGAGAAAACGATCATAAATATATATGCACAAAATACTAGCACACCCATCTATGTGAAACAAGCACTAACACATATTAAAAATTAGAAAACCACTAACACAGTTATAATTGAAGAGCACAATACCCCATTGTCACATATAGTCAAATCAGCCAGGTAAAAAAAAATCAGCAAAGAAATAACAGAACTAAACCTAACCTGTAAGCATATGGACTTATTAATGTCTAGTTTTACACACCAAAATAACAAAATATACATTCTTCTTAGAAGCATGTGGGTCTTTTAAAAATAATCACGTTAGCTCATAGAACATACTTCAGTAAATGCAAAGGAATTGAAATTATCTCATGCATATTATCAGATTATAGTGCAATTAATTTGGAAATGAATGGCAAAAGAAAGCACAAAACCTACATAAAGAAAACACAACTCTCCTGGAGAATCAGTGGGTCAAAATTAAATTAAGAAAATAGGTAGTTTCTAAAATTAAACAAGAATGCTGATATGATATACTGAGACTTATGTGATACTATAAAAACAAGTGTACAAGGGACTAGATAATGGTGAATCTTCATATCAGAAAAATGGAGTAAGCACAAAAATCTTAATGTTGAACCTCAAGGTTCTAGAAAAACAAGAGCAAGTGAAACCCGTATCTTGTCAAGGAACTAAGTTATAAAGATCAGAGAAAAAATTAATTTGACTGAGAATAAGAAAACTATAAAAGATACAATGAGTCAAAGAGTTGGTTCTTTGAAGGTTAAATAAAATAGACAAATCATTAGCCAAACATTTTAAAAAATTTGAAAAAGAAAAGGGCTATATCCCTGTAATCGTGTAATGCAAAGGGTGAAATCATAACAGATCCCGCAGAAATTTAGAAAATGACCAGTACCTACTTTGACAAATAATACTCTAAAAAGATATAAAACTCAGAAGTTGGAAACATATTCCTAGATACATATGAATTACTGTAGCCGAATCAAGAATACATAACCATTCTAAATAATCCAGTATCAGTTGGTGAAATTGAAGAAATAACAATAATTAAAAGTTTCCAACAAAGAAAAGTCCAGGCCCAATGAATTCACTGCTGAGTTCTGCAAGAACATTAAAGAGGCTCTAATGACATTACTTCTTAAAGTTTTTAATGAAGTTTGAAAGAAAGAATCCCAAAGCTGTTTGTAGAAGCAAGCATCACCCTGATACCAAAACCAAAGAAGAATCCAATCAAACAGAAGAACTATAGGCCAATCTCTTTATAGATGCAATCTCTGCATAGATGCAAAAATTCTCAGTAAGATATCAACAAAGAGAATGCAGAGCAGAGCATCAAATACATTGTGCACCATGACTAAGTAGGAAGAAGTTAAATTATCATTATTTTCTGACATGACTGTACATAAAAGATCCCAAAACTATTTGTAGAAGCAAACATCACCCTGATACTAAAACCAAAGAAGAATCCAACCGAACAGAAGAACTATAGGCCAATCTCTTTATGAACATAGATGCAAAAATTCTCAGTAAGATATCAACAAAGAGAATGCAGAGCAGATCCTCAAATACATTGTGCACCATGACTAAGTAGGGTTCATTCCAAGATGCAAGAATGGTTGAACTTATAAAAGTCAAAAAATATAAACAACCATATTAACAGAATCTAGGATAAAATCCACATGATCAAGTCCACAGATATATAAAAAGCACAAGACAAAGTCCAATGCACATTCATGATAAAAACCTTACAGAAAATTAGAGTAGAAAGTTTTTTGTCTCAATCTGTTAAAACTATCTATGACAAACTAACAATCAGAATCAAACTAAAAAATCAAAATCTGAACTATTTCACTCTATGGTTAGGAGCAAAAAGTTGCTTCTCAGCATTTGTCTAAGATAAGGTGCAGTATCTAAAATTGGGAACAAGACCATGCTGGCCACTATCATGACTCCTGTCCAGTATAGTTCTGGAAACACTAGCCAGAACAATTGGACCAGAGATAGAAATAAAAGGAATATAAATAGGAAGGAAGAAGTTAAATTATCATTATTTTCTGACATGACTGTACATAAAAGATCTCAAAACTCAACCAAGGATTCCTAGAATGAATAACCAAATTCAGCAGCATAGCAGGATATAAAATTTTTAAAAAAATCAGTAACAGTCTCATACACAAGTAACCAATTCACTGGCAATAAATTAGGTAAACAACATCTTTCACAGTAGTATCAAAAAATGAAACTCTTAGAAATGAATATAATAAAGGAAATGAAAGTCCTTTAATTTGAAACTAGAGTACTCTTAAAGAGATTGAAAAGGATATCAGAAATTAGAAATATAGCCACTTTTTTAAATAGAACCAATATAGTGAAAATGGTCATACTTCAAAAATTGTTATACAAATTTAATGCAATTTTGATCAAATACAAACAGCATACCTAACAGAACTAGGCATAACAATCCTAAAGTTCATATGGAACCAGATGTGACCTAGAATAGCAAAAAGAATTCCGGGCATCAAAGGCAAATATGGGGTCATCACAGTCCCTGATCTAAGTTTATAATGCAAAACTATCATGATTTTAAAAAATTATGGTACTGGCAAACAGTCCACCTAAAACAAAAGAAATAAAAAAGACATGATTATCAGTGGAAAAGTATAGAAAATGCAGAAAAAACTTCAGGCAAAATCAGGTACCTTATCTTTGACAAAGGGGCCAAAAGCTTCAGTGGGAAATACATAGCCAGTTTAATAAATGGCACTGGAAAAACTGACTTTCCATATGTCAAAGGTGAAACCTACATCCTTGTCTCTCCTCATTCATAAAATTAAATTTGAAATGGATCAAAGATCTATATATAAAAACTGAAACACTTGCCATGTGCTGAGTGGCACGAGCTGAAGGCCTCCATAGCAAACTCTACAAGCTGTGCAGCCAAGGGACCTTGTTCAGAACATGGTAGGGACCCGCCCACCACCCCAAAACAGTTTGGGATTTTTGGTTCATTGCTCAGGTCTAGGTGGGACCCCACACAGTGACCACAAACAGCTGGATAACTTCAAAGGGCTGCATGGTGGGAGCTGAAGGCCTGCCCAGTGTATTCCAACTACTGTTCAGTCTTGGTACACCACTCAGAACCTGGTAGGGCCCTGCTCAGTGACCTCAAGCAGACTTGGAGCTTTGGGGAGTCACGTGGGGTGTGCTAAAGGTTCACCCAGCTTACTCACCCCATTTTGGGAGCCTTTGAGTGCCTCTAGTTGGTAAGGCCTGCCTAATGTCTCCAACTCAACTGGGGAAGCTACATCTGTCTATTTTGTGTACAGTAGCTTGGGTTCATCTGAGTCTCTGGCTTTTCCACTGGTCTCTGATTACTGAGTCTCATCAATGGCAGGGAAAAGATCCTGTCTCGGACCCCTTCCTGCCAGTCACAGCAGCTCCCAATCAATGTTAGGGAGGGGAGTCAATCTCAGATAGCTTCTTACCAGTCACAGTAGCTACCAATCGATAGCAGGGAGAAGGACCTGTCTCATATCTCTTTCTCACCAGTCGCAGCAGCTCCTGATCAGTGATGTGGAGTGGAGCCCATCTAGGACCCCTTCCTGCCAGTCTCAGGAGCTCCTGATCAATGAGGGGAGAGGAGCCTGTCTCAGATCCATGACTTTCATTTAACCATAATCTCAGTGCAACATAATCTCATGAGGAAATTTGGTGTCCTGCTTTTTTCCAAAATTCACAGGAAGCAGGACAAACAAAATATAGTAATATAATTAGAACTCAAGGACAGTGAGCTGCAGTACTGCAATACTTCTTTGGTAGAACATCACTCACTTGTCTACAAAAGCAATAGATTTAGCACTCTAATATTTGGAAAGGGACAGATTAGTAGCCAGCACGATACATTGCCACTGTGTAATATTCAAATATTTAATTAACATGGTTCAGAGACATTAAAAACAAATGTGGAGATACAGTTGGGATAAGGCAGAAAAAAGTACAGAGAACTAATAATGAATATTTTTAAATACAAAAATTAACACTTTGGAAATATTTAGACTTATAAAATCATGGCACATTATGAACCTTTTTATGTTAATATTCTGGTGCATTTTTTGACAGAGGCATGACTCAATTTCACAGCATAATTAGCATGGTTTCAGTTATTTTTGAAATATATTGACAGTAACTACGCAATGCACCATGTACTTAAATTTGAGATTTATATCTCCCGCAGACTGGACAGATTGTACACTAAAGTATATGCTTTGTGCTTACATATACAAAATTTTAGGAACTGGTAATGCTGGGTATATACAAAAATATACCGAGCAATACCGGTTCCTAAAGTTTGACGGGTTAAGAAATAATTTTTCTTAACCTACAAAACATAGGAAAGATTAAAAGAAAGTCTTAATTTAAATTATTGTTCATGCCGGGCGTGGTGGCGCATGTCTTTAATCCCAGCACTCGGGAGGCTGAGGTAGGAGGAGCGTTGTGAGCTCGAGGCCGGCTTGGGCTACAACACAAGCACAAGGCTGGCCTGAGCTACACAGTGCGACCCTGCCTCAAAAAACCAGAGCTGGGAGTTTGGCTCAGTGGCTTATGCACCTGTCAGGCAGGTTCGAGGTTGTGGGTTCAAGCCCCGAAAAATTATTGTTCATCAAACATGTCTAAGTTTAAAAATAAGACTTATCAAATATTTTGTGTTGAAGATATATATACACACACACACATATATATATATATGTATATATATGAAAATATGATTATGTGCTGACTTAGAAATATTCATGTCATGATACAAAAAGAAAGAAATAAGCCTGGCCTGTAATGCCACCACTCAGGAGGCTAAGGCAAAAGGATCACCTTGAATTCAGGGCCAGCCTGGTCTGCATAAGTGAGTTCAAGTGCAGCATTCAATACATAGTAAGACCCTGCCTCCTAAAATAAATTAAATAAATAACCCCCCCAAAAGAGTAATAGAATAAGAGAAGATTGAAGTTGATTCTAGAAAAAAATATTTGGTAACCTTAAAGAACATTCAAATAGAAAGAGAAACATTAAAAATCCATTAAATACCAAACATAAAAATGGAGTCAATTTTACAGATACAGAGAAAAATTCTACAAAATATAACATAAATTATTTCACATTAATCTAGTTGAAAATGTAATGAAACAAGAAAATTTTAAAGAGTTGATATGATTTTCTTGGGAAAAAATAAGATCTCCACATAGGATCGTGCTTATTATCAAAGTTGAGACCTCAAGTATTTTTTCCACAATCAGTGAGGAGATAAATATTTTTATTGTTTAAATTTGTAAATATTCAATATCACATGGCATCAATTTACTGAAGAAAATTTAGAAAAATGAAACTTTGGAAAATTCAGTTTATTTTACAAAACAAGGTATGTTTTGCTAACTATACCTTAAATTGCAGTTTTTAGAGACAAACTGTATAGGCCACTTTAAATCTTTTGCTAAATTTTCATTTCCTATTCCAAATTGAGAGATACATTTAGGAAGGTTATATCATGACCATACTGCAAGTACATAATATAGCTCATGTCAATAGTATGCGGAATAGATGACAACTTCAAATACTAGAAAACTGCTCAAAAAGAAAGAACAATTTGGAAGAGGAAATGTAGAAAACAAGAAAGGGAAAAAAGTATATATACATATATGTACAAGATAGCCAAGATAACTGTATTACTCATTCTATTAGTTCATTGAAAGGAACAGTTAGTGTTTATATTGTTTGATCAATTTTGCATGCCTATATCTGGTAATCTGGCAACTATTTTGAAGGTACCGATATGAAATGTAATAACCATTGTAAATTTTCTATCATCTTGTTTTGAAATGCTGTATCATTTTTATTGTTTTTTATTATCCTCTTTAAAAAAAGCAAAAAAACTAAAAAAAATCCTAAAACTAAACATCATTCTACAATTTGTAAAGAAAACAACGCAAGCAATCATTGCTAAAATGGGATTAAAATGAAATATCTTACATAAAGCATATTAACCTAATACTAAAGGATTATCATGTTTTCTGTCTTAACACTGAAATCAAGAATGAGACAAGCATGATCTGCATCACTACTTCTATCTGAAATCATATTGGAAGACATGACTTATACAATATTATCATAAAACATATAAAAGCAAATATTTACTTGAGCTAAATATATGAGGTATAATTTTATTTTTATAACAATATGTAAGTAAAATAAAATTGCAAATTTACATTAATAATTAAATTTAATGTTGATGAAATACAAGGTTAACACAAGAATAACACAAATCTCACTCTTAAGACATTCACAATGAAAGGCATTTAATAAATGATGACATTTAATACATCTTAGGTTTAGAAATACTCATCAATAAATTCTGTTCAGGTATTTGAATGATTCTACAAATAAATCACTGAGAAGTGTTTAGAACAACAGAAATAAATCCTGTGGTTGTAAAATTTTGTTCATGACTGGAGACTCAATAAGGAAAGCATTTTGGTATGTTTGTCTATTGATTCAATCAAATTGCAAATGTCTATTGATTTAATCCAATTATAATCAAAGTACCAATATACTCATGGTGAAAATGATAATTGTAGGTGGTCAGAGAATTCAGTATACTTGACCTCATGGGCTATTGTTCTTATATAATTCCCCAGAACTTAATGAACAATACAGTGGTGAAGCCTCAGTACATTACTTATACTTAGTTGAATACAGAGGCCCTTGTTTACAGAGGTTTGAGAGAGGGAGGTTTTTACATTCAGGGAGAAGAGAATTATACAACCATGAATAAAGTAGATAAACTGATGAGGAAAAATTAGTGTCTTTCTCTTCATGATGAGAAAAAGGGCTGTATTGATTGAAAATTTCAGTCTATGTGATGTTTTCCTTAATGTCCAGGAAGACTAAAAAGGACAGTTTACACCAACTAACACAGTAAACTTCTGCATGTGGGCAGAGATATAAATGATGAAAAAGGATAACTTGGAATGATAAGACTTTACTTTTCACAACAGATGTGGAGCAGTTTGCGAAGTGTAACGAGCATCAGTATGCCAACACTCAGCACAACCACAGCCTTGAAAACATCTGATATTTATTGCTTGTGAAGACACTTGGGGGAAGGTTTTGCTGACACTATTCTGAGTTTTACTGTATTCACAGTTCTTGTTCTTGGGCTCTTTATGAAGCACCGAGACACTCCATTGTCAAGGCCAACAACCGGGCTCTCAGCTACACCCTGCTCATCTCCCTCACCTTCTGTTTCCTCTGCTCCTTACTCTTCATTGGCCGTCCCAACACAGCCACCTGTGTCCTCCAGCAGACCACATTTGCAGTTGTGTTCACTGTGGCTTTTTCCACTGTTTTGGACAAAATGATTACAGTGGTTCTGTCCTTAAAGTCACTGATCCAGGCATCAGGATGAGGCAGTTGTTTTGGGAGCCATTGAAGCTGGAAATTG
>RJWM01051983.1:0-10256 GCA_004363535.1 Dasyprocta punctata | reverse complement strand
AGATTCTGCAGCATAGGACAAAAGTTGGGGTCCCCGGAGGCTGTGTCTGTCCTTCACTCCACAAGGATCCTGCCTATCTTCCCAGTGAGCCCTTTTCTGTTACAGTGGGTCTCCTTGCATGGGGCTACTGGGTGAGCAGCCCAACATGCATGGACAGAAAGGCAGATGCAAGCAACACCTCCATCTTGCAGCCATGTGCGGCGAGAAGGACTATGACTATGACTGAGGGTGACTGGAGAGCCGAGTAAAGAGCAAAGGCCTTAGCCTCACCTTAATGTGGTGGTGGGACTCTGGGGAGAGGCGACCGCAGCTCCCATCTCCATTTCCCTAACTCATCGCCACCTCCACTGTGAGTTTCCTGCAGAGGATCCAGGCAGCCTAGAGCAGTCAGGCTGGGAGTGGCCAAGGGTGCAGGGTGGTGGTGGTAGGGGGGTGGGCACCATCTGTAGACAGCTTCAGCTGTGCAGCTGAGTGCTGCTCACAAGTCTGTGGTGGCCCTTGCCTCTCCCAACTGCAACAGCTTCTGGCCAGAGGCTATTCCTGAATCATTTTTGCCACTTCTAATCCACAGTCTCCATGGATGGGAAGACACCGCATCCAGACATCCCAAGTCAAGAAGAAGCGCAGTGACCGTGTGTGCCCCTAGAGCAGAAGGACTGTATTTGTCCTGGCATGTATCCTTTGATACAGCAACTCTGATGACACTTGACCAGGAAGTGTCTTACTGAAAGTCTTTGCCTCTGCTCTATCTGTCCTCATCTAGAACTTGATTCTTTCTGTGAAAACAAACATGACAGAGACTTTGCCAACATGTAAGGGCTTTACAACCCCGGAGGGCAGTGATCGTTTCAAATCACTGTCTTGAGTCAATGGGGCAGAATCTTCTTTCAGACTTTGAGTCAACCTTGTAGCCAACTCTGTTGACTCAGGAGAGAGTGAGCATTGACCAAGGTAGAGAGAGAGAGAGAAAGTCATTCTGGAGCTGGTTGACCCAAAATATGTGGCTCTCAGGATCTGCTGCAAATATTCTTGTTTTAGCTAAATCAGAGGATCTTGGCTCCCACCCATTTCATTGGATTGCTGGAAGCAGGTTGGTGTCCATGGGTCTTAGCCCTCTAATTCTCTAGTGGTTATGTCTTTTGCTGCAATCTCTGCTATGTGTGCTGGGAGGGGTGTTGCTAGTGCGATTTTCCTTTTGCTCCCCAAATCGTGGAGTGGAGATCTGGCTTGCTTAGAAAGGTGGCCCCTTCCAGAGATATTGTCACTGGGCAACAGTGTGTGTATGGGGGGATGCAGTGGTGTGTTCACTTAGTCTCAGAAAACCCACTGGCCCTATCAGATCCTACACACGCTATGATCGTCATCCCCACTCTATGTTATAACTGGTTCTTGGAGGACTCAACACTGTTGCTTAAACCCTCAGATTTCAGACCAATTGAGATGGAAGGAGAATCATCCTGTGATAGAGCCCTCTCTTAGACCCTTCATTTTCTGCTTTTGAGAGACTGGCTGAGCACCTAGGAGCACAGCTGTTTCCAGAGAGCTGGTCTGTCCCAGGACCCCAGCTTATACAGGCCCATCCAGCCAATGCAAAGTAGGACCCTCCACTTACTCCTGTGCATGCCTGCCTGTTTCCAGGGACAGTCAGAGGGATTCCATGTACTGACACAGTCCCGCTTGGCTAGGGGACAGATCCCAACTAAGATTTGAAACCAAAAATGTAAGGAAATCTGAAAAGACTACACATGGTATGATTCCTACTATGGAACATTCTGGAAAATGTAAATCTATGCAAACAACAAAAAGACCTGTGCTTTCCTGAGGTTCAGGACAGGGAGGCAGGAAGGGAAGGATGCATGGGGGGTGAGCCACAAGAGATTTTTAGGGCAGTGAAACTTTCTCAGCTGACTTTGTGTTGGTGAATACATAACATTATACATTTGTTCAACTCACAGAATGTACAATGCTAAATGAACCCTAATATAAACTGTGGACTTTATTTAATAGCAATGCATCCACCCTGGCTTACCCCTAGTTATTGAAGTACCACCAGAAGGCGAGATGCTAATGACAGGGCAATAGGGCAGGTGGGAGTGAGGGGTATATGGGAACTCTCTACTTTCCAGTTAATTTTTCTGTAAACATGAAATGCAAACAATAGTAAAGTCTAGTAACTTAACAAAAAAGTACAGGGTAAAGAAATAAAGGGTGGGGGTGGACCAATTCTGAGATGTTCTCTGACAGGGGTGAATCCTAAAGGGGTGGGGCTGGAATACAATCAGGGAGGAGGAAAGCTTGAGACCCCTGCCAGGGAGGAGCCCACAGTCTCCCAGGATTTCTGGGAGATATTCCTTCCCACCTGCTACTGAAACTTGACTCCTTTTTGAACCCCCCAAGGCCCTGGAGAGACCCTAGAAGAAGCAGAGGAAATGGGAAGGCGAGGAAGCTTGGGGAACAGTGAACAGGTCTCTGGGTACAGAAGGCACAAACCACAAGTGCAATTAGTCAAAAAAGAACCTGAAATTAAAAAATGATTCCAAGCCGAGGAGGAGAGTACATAAGTTACTGCAGCCCCACGACATTTATGAATAATACAAATGCCGCGAGGTGGTGGAGCCCAAGCACAGTTAATTAATATGTACAGAGCAGAGATGCACTTGAAAAACAATGGCCCCACTTCCCTCTCGCTAGAAGTAAAAATATTTCCAGAAAGACTGACACGTTTATTATTTTCCAACATAATTACCTTATTGTGGAGTGTTTGTAATGGAACACATTAGAGACACTGAGCACCTGCCCAGCTTCTTTAATGCAGTTTGGTCGAGGTGCTGGGCACGGCTGGTAGGAGCAGGCTGGTGGGGTGGCGCGGGGGAGTCTGGGAAGAGCCAGGCAACACGTGCGCCTGACAACCTGCTCTCCTCCCCTTGCTCTTCCCAGGCCCAGTCCATTTCCCCAGTGCTCCTTCCCATCCTTCCTTCTCTACCGCCACCTGCTGCTGGGCTCCTCTGTGAGTGGGTGACGGGGCTGAGTGAGTGCAGCTGCAGAAATCAGAGCAGTTGGCGCAGTTCTGAGCTGGAGGAGTGAGGAAGAGCAGGTGGAGAGCGCACAGAGGCTTGAGCATGCACCAAGACCAGAAGCCTGGTGCAGACACACTGACACCTTCCTGCTGTTCTTAGTACTCTGCAAGCAAAGAGCTGAGAACAGTGGTCTGGCAGGCTGGTTTCCTGGGTTCTGGTCCCTGCCTTTTTGGACCAAAGACCAAGAATCACTTTTGTCTGTCTGAATGTCATTGTCCTCATCTCTAAAATGACACTGATGGCTAATCGTGGTTGTCACTCTGAGTAGATTGAGGGATGCCTGGAGAGTTGGTAAACCATCACCTCTGGGTGTGCCTGTAAGGGTGTTTCTGGAGCAGACTGGTAGCTGGGTTAATGAACTAAAGGGGAAGACCCGCCCTGAATGTAGACAGCCACCATCTGATTGGCTGTGGGACCAGGTAGAATGGGAAAACAGAAGAGGAAACTTGCTCGTGCCTCTGGTCTCACCGTGTGATCCTTCCCTCTTGCAGGCACTCTAGCCAAATGCCATGTGATGTGATGATGCCAGCTGCCATAATGTGACACAGGCAAGGGGGCCCTCACCAGAGACTGAACCAACAGGGCTACCCAATCTTGGATTTCCAGCTTCCAAAACCATAAGCTAAGTAAGGCTCTCTTCTTTCCATGTTACCCAGCTGCAGGTATTTTGTTGTGGCATCAGAAATTAGACTAATAGAGTATGTTGGCTGTATTATTAAATCTAGGCTCACTGGTCTCTCACATTCCTGCTGCTGAATGTTCTATGATTCCACACATTATCACTTCAGACACTTGATCATTGAATCCTACCCTTTTCCTCCACTATGAAGAGCAACTTAGAAATTGAGCAAATGTATCCCTTGGTGACTTTCCCAGTCTTGGAGGTTCTGAAGCATAGCTCCTGCTACATGCTGTCATCTTCCCAGGAGAGGAAGGCCTGTCATTACCGCTTCCCTGCCATTGGTCCCCTGTCCTGCCCATCCTCCCCACTCCTCTAATCACACATGCACAGTGGGGACCAGATTCCAGGCACCTCCCTGCCATGTACGTAATATCTCTGACTACTCCCACCTGGGTACTCTTCATCTTTGGCTTTTGGCCTCACTCCTAGCTGCCCCAGCTTGCTCACCATTTCACCTCAGTCCCTTCCTCTTGTTCCTCTTCCACTCCCCACCCTTAAACATTGGTTCCCTCCAGTAATTTGCCCTTAGACCACCTCCCTTCCCATTTTCTGGGCCCTCCATTGGCTTTATCGTGCAAGCAAATCTCATCTTTGACTTTGAAGTTCATCCCTTTCCTTTGAGTGCTAGAATTTATATACCCAGCTGCCCCCACATTTCATCAACTCAGAACTTCCTGCACCCCAGACAAAATCCTTTCTCTTTCCTACTAAACCTGTATTTCCTCCTATTTTCGATTTCAGGGACTAGCATCCCCCATGCTTGCAATTCAAAAACTGACTTTCTAGAATCCCTCTTATTATTCATTTCTCATATGCATCTGGCCACAAAACCAATCTTATGCCTGAGATCCCACAGCTTCTCTTTTCCATCTCCACTGCCACCACAGCCTTCTGTCTTGAATGGGCTCATGGAGTCACCTCCTATCTGCTCGTCCTTTCCATGCAGCAGCCTACAGGTTGGTGCTCAGGCATTTCCTCGATGAACAAGGCTCATCTTCCTTCATGCCACTGTGCACATTGCTGCTGCTCCTCTTCTTCTAAATCCAGAGGTGACTAAGTCTTTCCTCTGCTTGAAGTGTTCCACAACTCCTCATGACCTACAGGATCGAGTCTCACTCCTGTGCTGTTCAATCTTGCCCAGATCCCCCTCCGCTCACCTACTCTTCCTCAGACATCCATGACAACACAACTCCTGTGGTTTCCAATCCAAAGAACCTATCTCACTGAAGAGGACATCAGAAAATGGAAAGATAGTCCCTGTTCCTAAATAGGGAGAACCAATATTGTCAAGATGGCCATACTTCCAAAACCATTATATAGATTTAATACAACCCCAATCAAAATACCAATAACATTCCTTACAGAACTGGAGAAAGCAATCTGAAAATTCATATGGAACCAGAAGAGATCTAGAATAACAGAAGCATTTCTAGGTAAGAAGAGGGCATCATAATCCCAAACTTCAAGCTATACTGCAAAGTTATAGGGATTAAAATAAACAAACAAGACAAAATGAAACACAACTCAGGAATGATATTTGCAATAAAACAACAACAACAACAACAACAGCAACAACAAAAAACAAACAAAAAAACAGACTCATAGATAAATGGAATAGAATAGAAGATACAGAAACAGCTCCAGGCACTGTCAGCTATGTTATCTTTAACAAAGGGGCCAAATCTCTTCACTGGAAAAAAGACCAGCTCTTTACCAAATGGTGCTGAGAAAACTGGCTATCCACATGCTTATGGTTGAACTTAGACCCATATCTGTCGCCATGCACTAAACTAAAATCAAAATTGATCAAAGATTTAAATATTAGGACAGAAACATTTAATCTACTGAAAGACAAAATAGGTAAAACTCTTGAAGATATAGATGTGGGCAAAAACTTTCTGAGCAAAACCCTGGTTGCACAAGAAATAATACCAAGAGTCAACAAATAGGATCACATCAAATTAAAAAGCTTCTACATAGCAAAGGAAACCACTAACTGAGTGAAGACACAACATACAAATGAAGAAAAATTATTGCCAACTAATCCTCAGACAAAAA
Source organism: Dasyprocta punctata (assembly GCA_004363535.1). Taxonomy (NCBI): domain Eukaryota; kingdom Metazoa; phylum Chordata; class Mammalia; order Rodentia; family Dasyproctidae; genus Dasyprocta; species Dasyprocta punctata. The sequence goes on along the minus strand of RJWM01051983.1, from coordinate 4,439 downwards.
ACTAATATCTAGAGTATATAAAAAGCTCAAAAATCTTAGTCCAGCCCCCAAATTTAAAGACCCAATTTAAAAATGGGCATCTGAAATGAACAGACACATTTCAGATGAAGAAATACAAATGGCCAATAAATACATTTAAAAAGTTCAGTATTGCTGGCCATTTGACAAATGTAAATTAAAACAACACTGAGATTCCATCTCCCTCCAGGAAGAATGGCTACCACCAAGAAACCAACCAATATCAAATGCTTGCAAGACTGTGGGACTCTAAACTGATATAACCTCTATAGAAATCAGTATGGAGAGTCTTAAAAAGTACTAAAACTAGAAATTCCATTTGACCCAGCTATTCCCTTTCTAGGTATCTTCCCCAAAGAGTTAAAGACAGCATACTAAGGTGATATATGCATACTCATGTTTATAGCAGTGTAATTCATAATGGCTAAGTTATATGTCCATCAACAGACTAATGGATAAGAAAGTGGTATTTCTACACAGTGGAGTACTATTCTGCCATAAGAAAGGGTAACTTGAGTCATTTGTAAGAAAATGGATTTACCTTGAGACTACAGTATAATGTTAGTATAGTAATAGTAATAGTAATGTAATATATAGTAATGTAAGTATAGTAACTCAGACACACAAGCTTAAATATCACATGGTTTCTCTTATTTGAAAAACTCAAATTATATATGAAGTACAAAATAAAAGACAGATAATAAGAAAAATAAGAGAGAAAAAATTGCATTGTAATCCAGCAGGCACAATGTGTCTAAAAGTGTAGCTTGATTTAGTACAATTGTCTTACATGTCTTACATGTTCTTTGGCCTATTGGTTCGGTTTTCAATCTCCATATATACTTTTTAAGAGCTTATAAAATAAATAAATGAATCTGGTGCTAGAAAAAGGGGGTAAAGGGAAGGGGATAAAAGAAGAGAATTGAAATGTGTTAATGTACATGTTCCAATTCCCTAGAGTGGATGTAATCATTATATACTGCAAACATGTACTAACAAAAGTAAAAAAAAAAAAAAATAACCTATCTTAAGTACCTAGACCTTGTATATGTTGTCTCTTATCTGGAGTGCAGCTGTCTGGTCAATGTATATTGTGATCAAAAATTACAGTGAAAGTTTAAATTTTAAAAATTAGTTGTAGTAGAAGACACATTGCCATTAATCACTCTTGCTCAAGTTAGAGGTTCTTACTTATGGTCTCTCACACAGCTGCAGCCAGGCAGTGGGTAGGACTGGAATCTCCTTGAGGGTTTTCTCAAATCTCATGTCTGGTTGAGTCAGCTTGGCTCATAGCCATGAGTCAGGACATTTATACACCACTTCCATGTATCGGTTAGGCTTCCTCGCAATATGGCAGCTACATGCCCAGACCAGCCTGCAGAGAGAGAGAGAGACAGAGAGAGAGACAGAGAGACAGAGAGAGAGACAGAGAGACAGTGAGAAGCAGAGAGAGATATCAACAGAAGCATCATGGTCTTTTCTGCCCTAACCTAGGAAGTCCTTTAGCATCATTTTTGCTATATTCTACTCAACGAAGTCCTTACCAGAGCCTGGTCAGTTTCCTCCAGGAAGTCTAGGAGTCCCACTCCCACTTTCAGCCTACTCTTGTGTCTATTGCTACTGTTTCCCTGTATAACTGCCATTATTATCTATGCCTTACTCTTGCTCCTTGAAGGTGGGGCCTGTATTTCTCTTATCTTTGTATTGGCATATAACTAGTACCCATTAAATGTTCCCAGACCAGCGGCTAAGTGAGAGGCTGTGCTTGCCTCCGCTACCCACTGCAGGAAAGCTCCTTCTAGAGCAGGCTAAGTAGTTCTCAGGATTTTCATTGTGCAGGGAAGGGTGGCCAGAAGCTCTAGCCAAAGCTGTCACTCATCCTAGAGCTTGTACCCCCTGCCCCAACATTCAGGACAACCTTCCTCATACCAGGTGTGTTACTTGCCTGCAGGTATCTCTGTTTTTCCCCAGTACCACATTCATCTTCTTGATCCTTTTTTTTCGGCACTGGGGGTTTGACCCAGTACTGGGTCCTTTGTAATGAGGTACATCTCAGTCCTTTTGCCAAAATAATTATTTTTTTAAAAATTTTGAGACAAGGTCTCCCTAAGTCCCTCAGTTGTCTAGGCTGGGCTCAAACTTGCAATCTTCCTGCTGGGATTACAGGTGTGCACCACCATGCCTGGGTTACTTCTCTTTAAAAATTTGCAGCAGTGGAATCAAAGGGGCTGTTGGAAGAAGGGAGAGCTCCTTGTGATAAGGCTTGGAGGGCAGGTGGGATCTGGAAGTGAGAGGAGAAAAACTGCCCCTTCTTCTCTGCCTCCCATCGCCTTCCCCCATCAGCCCTCTGGAGCCATGGTGGGCAGAAATATCCCTTCTCATTTCCCAGCGCCGCTCCCTAGCTGCCTGGCCCGGATTGCTGGGCCTCTGGAACAATTGTTTGCCAAGCCGTTCATCGGGGCAGCTCCCTTGTGGGCACCCTGCTCTGCCGCCTGACAGGCTGTGTATGAGGGGACAGGCCTGAATGACTGTAATATGAACCATGAAAGTGGATATTAAAGGCTTTATTACAGGGTGAGGACTGCTAATTGCAATGTTCCTTTCAGGAAGCTGGAGCTGATGAGCTTAAGCAGCGGCACCCAATTATTATAACTCTGTCAGCGCAGAGCAGGGGAGCGGCGGGGAGTGGGAGCAGGCGAGCTGAAGGCACAATTACCTGAACTTTATCCAAGGCACACACGGCCAGAGTGGAATTTTAAAGGGATATTGGTTCTGCACCAAGCTTCCTCCCTGCCACAGCCACGTTGTGGTTGGTTACTGATCCCCAGGCTTGCGGAGGATGTGTGCTGGTGTGCATCATCGGACACTCCAGCCTTCCCTGGGCCTCACTGGAGACGCAGCCTCTGTGCTGAGATCCGAAGTTATCCAGGGCACTTCGGGCTCAGGCTGCTCAACTGCTCATTTGCAAATGAGAAAGCAAGACTCAAAGAGAACGGGGACTTCCCAGGTTACCAGCTAGTAATCAACAGAGCAGGATAGGATTCATACTACTCATCTGATCCCAGCCTAGAGTTCTGGCTGCAGGTTCCAAAGGGTAAATCAAAGGCAGAGGAGGCAACCAGAATCTCCTTAAAATTAACCAGCCAGTGTAGGCATTGGCCACCATGTTTGTGTGGGTAAGTCTTCTGATGTGAAGACCAGCCCGAGTCTTCTGATACACACATGGAGGAGGAAAGCACAGTCCTCTCTGGGGAGGCAATGGACAACAGCATAATCATCAAACCGCGTCACTGCCGTGCTCCAAGCACACTTAGTGCTTTGCATTCATGAGGTGCTTTCCGACACTCACACATTCCCCATTGTGTGTGCCTAGTGCTGGAGAGGTGGGGAGTGTACGGATGCCTCTGCCTGTGAGGAATTTGGTGGGGAGGCACACAGCTACCTGACAATTACAATACCATGTTGAAAGAACTAGTTGGAGGCGCGTGCACACACATTACCTCCTTTAATCAAATAAATTTAAGTGATTGCACATAAAAGGGTAATACTATGCAGTGCAATCTGCTCAGTGCCAGTTGAGCCCTACAGATGGCAAAGGCCTGAGCAGTTTCCATATGGAAGAGCTCACCCTTGCACAGTGGACACCAATGGGTCACTGGAAAGGAAGCTCTGATGGATGGGTAGGAGGTCAAAAGGCAACAAAGGGGTGGCAATCGGGATTGGGGGAGTGGAGAGGTGAGTTTCTTTCCTGCATCCGGCTGGAAAGTCCACATTTTAAATACTGACTCCTCCTTATCCCTATCCAACAACATTCAGATTGTCCATATCATGGTAAAGATGTAATGACCATACTGACCTGTATCCATTGGACTACGGTGCCCCAGAACAACGACAAGGACCTCAAGACTGCAAGTCTTCTTCTCCATGTGGACCATTTTAACATTCAGACTGCTATGAGTGCAGAGGAAGAGGAAAACCATGGAGACCCCATCCTGACCATGACTTATGCATGCTTATCATTTTCTTGTCTAACTAAATCTCTTCAGCCAAGGTGCCTGGTCCAAAAAGGTCTAATCTGCCAAAAGATGCCCATACCATGGACTGAGATACAGGAATTCAGGGAGCTGCAGACATGAGAAGGGATAGAATCAAGGGTTGTCCTTTAGACCTGTCAAGTTTGAGATGTCTGCTAGATAATCACATGGAGATGCATGAATTTGGATAAATGAAGGACTTTTAGGAAGAAAGCTCTCAGGAATATCAGCCTACAAGTCTTTGGGCACACATACTTTCACTTCTCTTGGGTAAATGTGTGTAAGTGGAAATTTTGGGTTATATTAATATATAACTTAATAGTTCATGCTTATCTTGATAAGAAACTATCTTTCTTTTGCCTTGACATATGAATTCAAAAATATGCC
>RJWM01051982.1:0-10250 GCA_004363535.1 Dasyprocta punctata | reverse complement strand
AATCCAGTTCATTGCTACAGGACCTCTAATGCCATGTGGTTACCCATTTCCTGCCATGATTTACAGCTTTTACCATCCTGTCACTATTACAGAATGAAATAGTAAGTTTTTTTTAATACCTTGAAGCTCTAGGTTGGGGAATTAAACATCCACATTTTTGTTGGATTTAAGTTTTTAAAAGATACATAGTTACAAAGAATGTATATTTGGAATATGATTTGAAATATAAAAAGTATTATATCAAAATATTAAGTAATATTTATTTTTCCTAATGGAAAAGAAAAATGTGATTGAGTCTTTCTTGTTTAAGTAGCCAATTAGTCAATTGAGAAATTTCAAAGTAAAGTAATAAAAATATATTGAAAGGGCTTTATATTCATATCATGAAATGAACTGTGAGCTCATGATGAATGTTTCTCTTTTGGTAGAACAAAGAAAAACTTTTAAATGTTCCTAAAACCAGCTTCAATGTGTTCTGCAATTTTTTAAGATGCTCATACTCTGAAATGCAATTTTTTATTATCATTTTGTGGAAGGTTTGCTTTATGTATATTAGTGTTTGTAAGATTGATAAGGAAATATCCAATGTAATATGAGCTTGTTTATCCTTGCATTTTTTTATTTTGGATCCTTACATATAATCACATATGATCTAAATAAGATACTTTTATATATTTTATTTCTTTATCTGAAAAATTTGCATATACTTCAATTTGTGTTATGAATGTTTCATAAAATATTTTATAAGTATTTTGCATACTTATATAAAATATTATGTATCATATTTTATAAGTATTTTAAATATCTAAATTCAGCTGAATTAAATAATTTAAAGTAATTTGAAGTACATAATTTTATTAGATAATTGTAATTTTCTTCATCCTAAAAATGTCACAATGGCAAGTGATTTATCTGAAGCAAAAACCAAGGGCTCATCAAAGGTGATGAGTTGGCAACTTTGGAATCTCTCACTTAAGATCTTTTTGTATCGCTGTTCATTCTGCTGCATGAAACTGCATTATGTAAGAAGGTTCTTGCATGCAGTTCTGATTTTTAAAAATAGGAAAGAAGACATTCTTTATAGCCTGAAAGAGTTTGGAGTCTCTCTTTATGTCTGATATTTGGAGCATCAGTAAAAAGTTAAGACACTACAAGTCAGAAAGTCAGAGTGAAATCTTAGATTACTGTCCTTTCTGACAAAATCAACTCTCAACTGTTATTGCTAAGTTTTGTGCTAAGAATCTTACTCTAACTTTGTTTTGATTTGCTTTTTTATAACATGTTACGATCATATTGTAAGACTTTCATTGGCCTTTAGCCAAAAACAATAAAATTTTGACCTGACCTGCCTCTCTTGAAAAGTAGAAAAGATCTCAAGAGAATGCAATTTTAGATCTTGCACATAATTTCCCATTCGCCACCTATAAATCAGGATTCTGTAAAATATTGAGCTGTACCATTCACATTTCTGCAGATACTAAACTTCCTCATTCATTTTCCAGCTTGTATTCTTCAAAAAAAGGGATGTTAGCAGAGGCTGTTAGAGTTGTGGTAGTCAAAAAGTATTGGCCGGGTTCCAACCTGTAGAAGTTGTTGACATTCTGCCAATTTCTTATAATACATCTTGCTAAGCGGAGTTGATATTCAGTCAGCATGTTCAAGCACAGTCAAACTGATTAAGATTTTGAATATTTCCATTACAGTAAGTAGTTAACCACTACTGTAGGCCTTTTAGCATCCTCTCTCATATCTAAATTTAACAGTTGATCACCTCCCAGGACACTGCAAATCTACAATTTTTTTTTACCTGCAATGTTATGTCTAGCATTATTAAAGAATCTTTAGGATCCTTTTGTAACTAGGATATTAGTTTTGATTGGTTTTGCCCACTCTACAGCACTTATTGAACACTTTGAATATAATTCATTCTCTTAAACATAAGTCTAAGCATTTGGAACATGAATAGAAATATGAAAAAAGGACCATAAGTCAATGCTGAAGCAGCTGAGATATCTCACAGAGTTGGAATATTGCCGGAAGCTTGTAAGTATCAAGAGTTTTCTTCCCTATAAATACTGGGTTTTTGCTCTGTAATTCATAGAATTCTTCTTAATCACCTACTATTTCCCAGAAGCTGAGGATGCAAGAATAATATGATGAGTCCTTTATTAAAAAACTGAATCAAAAAAATAATAAAATTAACTAGAAAAAAAAGTCTGTGTTGAGGAGTGTGGTGTATTAAATACCCATTGAGGTAGGCATAGGGAAGACCATAGGAATGGGTTCCTGGTGACTCTAGGACAAAATTTTAGGCATCTTCTTTGATTCATTTATTTATTCATTCAAAAATAGAAATCTTAAATATGTCTTTGTATAGGAACAGAAACATAAAAGCATCAAGAGAGATAGTTTCTTCCCCCATATCATATAAAACTTAAGAAAAATTGTAAAGCAAATTGCACAATTACTGATATATAACTAACACACCTGAAATTTTAATATATTTATGTATCTTTTCTATAAAATTGGAAATCTTCATTATTGTAATATTGCTTGGATAAAGTATAGACTGTAAGACACAATGGTATATTTCATATTTATTGATATTGTCTTTCTGATAGCTCATTCAAATAACACAATTGGCCTCCTAGAAACAAAATGTAAAGTTTGTTGAGTTAAGTCAACATTATATTGTATTATTCATATTTTTCTTTTGGTTTTCTCCTATTTCGTTAAGAATACTTTCCTCATTTATTCTATAGGGTGAGCTTCCTTAAGGTGACAAAGCAGTGGTAGACATTTCCTTACCAAATGTTTACTCCCTGACATTTTGGATCATTGTTCTTTAGAGCCCACCTATAAGTTGATAACTAATAATTCTAAACAGCAATGAGCATTTATTCTCAAATCTCATTTTGCTTCATTATCAGTGCTGCACTCTGGTTTCCAATAAAAAAAAAAAGAATAAAAGAGAAAAAGTGATCTTGATTTCTTTTTTCTCTGGGGAGGATCAGGGAAGAAATTATTTATTGAGTGATTATAATGTGTCAGATTCTTAAGCAAGTGCAGAACATTTATTCTGAACAATTCTGTGAGATGACATCACCTTTAATGTATTCTACTCATTGAAGCCAAGAGAGATTAAGAGCTTGTCTAAGAGTTGAAGGCAGCTAAGAGATACAGCTAGCATTCAAAGTCTACCCTATTTCTCAAGACCATTTTATCCTGTTCTGTGAAGATATCCTGATACATGAAAGTTACTTTTTTCTGTATTCAGTAATGCATACATATATATGCATATGCGTATAAAAGTAGTATTTATTCAGAAACAATCCCCTTCTTTACATTTTCTTAGAACAGACTTTGTTCTAGTTAAAGAGATAATGGTGGATATTAAAACCATAAAATCAAGAGGACCTTCTAAAATTGTAGATGGGTAAATACTTACCCATATATACTTCTTCTAGTGATTGTGAGCTGATCCTGTGATTAAACAACTTTGTTTTGACTGTCATTGTGTTGCTTCTGCTACTGGGAGCCATATAAAATGTTAGTATGTACAATAGGTTTTGTCAGTGATATTTTCAACCATTGTAACTACCAAAAAAATGAAAACCACTTCTTATTTTTATATAGAGAAACTGAGGGTCCAGGGAACAAACTGACACAAGCTGTACATGTTGCTGCTAAAACTGAACTCCATTCTATTTAGTTACAATGCATGTATTTTCTTCATTAGGTGATCTACGACTTAATTATTAGAACTAATATAAGCTTTTAAGCAAACATGTTCTTTAAATATTTGAAATAGGAAGAAACTTTACTTTTCTGTTTACTAGACCAAGTAGACTTAGTTTTCTCAATGTTTATGGCTTGGTCTACATGCTTTCTGAGTTATAGTCAATGTTGGACATCTAAAGTCATCACGGTTCCTCAGTGACTAGTAGAGTGCAGATGCTAAGTCTTAGTTCTGGACTAAGCAGACTATATACAAGTTTATTTTGGCAAACCCCCTTTTCATTGTATCTTTGCAATAAACTGAATTCTCTATGTCTTGTTTTCCTTTGATAGCTATTAAACAAAGTATCCCCAGTCCCATATTTTGTTAGTTTGATCATAAGTGTAGTAATTTAATCATTCTACCTTTAAATTCTGTTTTAGTATGCTGAGATAGTTTGTGGTTTCTATTCAGTGATTCAAGTACTTCTCTTCTTATTTGTAATACCTGAAAAACCAAAAAGTCTGTGTTATATTTCTTCAGTGTTTTAAATCAAAAAGTTAGATCATGAATCATAGACTCTAGGACAACAGAAGCTCCTTAAACAGAAAATTATTTGATCATTTGATGAGAAGAGTATGAAGTTGAGGGGTCTTGATGATCCATTCTCAATAAACATTTATGTTGAATTTTATGTGCTAAGTAGTGTCTTAGGTATTGGGGCAGCAGCAGGAAACTAAATTACAAAACTCCCTTCCTCTATGATCTTCCTTTCTACTACACAGGCCTAAAATAAATGCAGGGTGAAAATGCAGAAGATGTCAACAGTAATTCTGTGAACAGAAATAAATGAGGAAACTATAGGATGTGTCAGGGGTGGGAGAGGTTGGCATGGAAAGGATACCTACTAGATATTACACATAAGCCTCTAGTATGGTCTTTAATGTGTACTATAATTAGTTTAACATTATCTAAACTTTCCTTTAGATAAATTAATTTCAAGCAATTACTCAATGTCTTACTTATTTAGACATTTCTATCACAAGCATAATGCCTAGCACATGATATTAACTGATTGAAATAAAATCAACCAGCTAATACATGGAATGAAAATTTAAACCCAGGTTCTCTTTTGGGTACTGTATTTTGCAAATTTTTGTCACTTAGAACAGAAGTACATATCTTGCCAACTCCAGTATCTCCAAATATCTTACAAGGAGCTTTGAGAAATTATAATTTCTATTACATTTAATGAAAAATGTAGCTCAGGTAGTAGCTGGAGCAAGGTAAGTCAAAGTCTACCAAATCAATGAATTCAGTTCATTCACTCAGAATAACAAACTAGATATGTAATTGTTTCTGAACAATAGTTTGCATTATTGTAGATTTGAGAACACTGTAATGAAAAACAGGAAGAAAAGGATGACAGAACAACCCATTCTATAATACTCAGAGTACTTGCTTCTTTTTCTAAGAAGGTGTAATTCTGGAGCATGGAGAACATCAGGCAGAGGCTACATTAACAATTGACAAAATGTATAAATCCAAACAGGAATCAAGGAATCATCAGTGTCTTATTCATTGGTCATGCAGCAATGAGGCTGATTTTAGTGATAATTCTACTGCTCTGGCCAAGCTGATGCAAGTTCTTAAAGGAAATAAAATGAATCAAAGGCAGTGATAAGCAGAAGCTGCGGGAGACAGATTACGCTATAGAAGTGAATAGCACCTGTCCACACTTATCTTTGCTCATTGCTCAATTCTTCCCCCTCTGAATGAAGCAAAGTGGTGGATTATGAGAACTACTGTCTCATCTCTGACACTGAGAAAGTGGTCCAGGTGCATCATTATACTTTAATTTTGAAATTAGGAACTTTGAGCAGTCTTTTAGGATAGAAGGACATTTGAATAAATATTCCACAATCACACACCTTGTATATGATTTTACTTTTAAGATTAACACTGCTTTTTATGAGATATTTAAATTACCATATGGCAACATTCTTAACATAGTGCCTGTATTTTAAATGAAATATCTAATTTTTCCACACTAAAGACAAATGAAATTATGGTGGAAACTTTCAATTCATGTGATTGATGCTGCTGCAGTTCAGAATTTCTCTTCTAAATATTATAGTCATCATAATATTAAATCCATTTGCATTTCTCTTGTTTATGAGGAAAGATAGAACTCACTAAGCTTTAAAGATAATTAGTAATTGTATTAATCAGTTCTCTCATCACTGAGAGACACACACAATTTAAAGGAGGAAAAATTAAATTTGACTGGTGCTTTGGGAATATTCAGTCCATTTTCTGCTGGCTCCAAAGCAGCAACTTCATTGTGGAAGAACATTCCAAAGAAAGGATGCTCAGCTCATGATAGCCAGGAAGCAGAGAAAGAAAGGAAGAGTAGGGGACAAAAATACACCCTTCAAAGTCACATCCCCACCCCTGAAGATCCTCCTCCAAAGAGACTTCATCTCCTAACAGCACATTCAACCATGAACTTATCAATGGATTAATACACTGATGACTGTAGCAGTCCCATGAACCAATCAAGAATGTTCCACCTATGAATACATGAGACTTTTAGGGGAAACTTTAGATTTAAACCATAATAACGGTCATGTTTTATAGCTACATTTCTACTAGAATAGTGTGTGATTCAAATGATAGTTCACTCTGCGTAGCCAAGTTTTGGGTTGTTTTGGGTACTGTGGTGGCATTTTGAAAGACATAAAGAAAGTAATATGCAGAACATGAGTTGTGGAGATATTATAATCTTTTTAGTAGTAAATTGCTCTTAAGAATAAATTGTAAGAGACCGTGGAAAACATGATAGAAAACCGAGGAAGATAAAAAAGATGCATTTAGGGATATTGCTATTAGCCATTAAAGAAGAGATGGCCTACAAAGTGCCACACACTTCTGATCTACTGAGCAGTCAGTGAACCCTTATCTAGTAACTCCTTACATCGTCCTCCAAAGAAGGTTGCAGGGAGAAGGGAGAGAGAGGGTGGAGAGTAAAAAAAATCAAGATGTGATAAGCATTCATATAAATTCCCCAAGATGAATGAAGTTATTAAGTACAGCAAATATATACTATTAAAGAGAAAGAGAGTTGCAGGTGTGGAAGATTAGAAGCAAACAACACAGAAAAAGTAAGCATGGTATTAGGAGAATGGCACCACCTTTACTCACTATAACAAGTCATGTGGACTGGTAAATGTGCTACTTATCATTTACCTAGTTACCTTAAGATCAATTGAAAACATAAAAATTTTAGAATATGACAAGATTACCTTAACTTTCAGAATTATAGTTTTGGTAGTTAAAATGGTACATAGCTATATAATAGGGAAGATATTAATAAAAATGTAAAAAGTAATCAAATATCCCACTACTCAGAATGAAGTAATTAAAAATTTGTATGTAAATTTAAGGATTGATAGGTGTAAATATGTAAAAATGGAATCAAAGATACACTCTGGACGATGTGGGTCATTCCAAAAATAATCTATCTATAAATTCTGTATAAGTCTCCACTGGTTTATAACTAGAAGCAGACAAGATTATCTAAAACATATACAGAAGAATATATGTCTAAATATCCCTGTGTAATATTGAAATATCAATAATGAAAGGGAAAAATCAAAAAAACAAAGTGAAATATTTCATAAAGCTCTAGAAATTAACATAGTGCTGTATTTATTTATTTATTTTTTTTTTAATTTTTAATTTTTAAAAAGCAAAACAGAAAAAAAGGAAGAAGTAATACAGAATTTCAAAAAAAAGAAATCGTACTAGTTAATATATTAGATATTATTATCTTAGAAGTGGTTGTTCAAGTTATGAAATCTAGACATAAAAAACTCAGACATTCAGACAATGACAACACAAACTATTCTTTCTAATGAACTAACAGAGAATTAGTAGTGTAGTTATCTATCTTGCATACTTATACATACATGCAGTTATATGTATTTTGAGCACTTTCTTTCCCTTTCCTTATTATAATATCTATTGTACATTTTGGATCTTATTACTCTTTCAGTTTTTTTAAATTATTATTTATTTTTTACACTAAGGAGACAATACAATATTTACAAATGTGAGTCTGATTTATTTCACTTACGACTATAGTCTCGAGTTGCCTCCATTTACCTGTAAAAGCCTCAAGATCATCTTTTTTTATAGCTGAGGAATATTCCATTGCATAAAAATACCATATCTTTTTCATCCATTCTTCAGTTGATGGGCATTTTGGTTGTTTCCAAGATTTAGCCATTACAAATTGTGCTGCTATAAACATGGGTGCACATGTATCGCTGTGACATGATATTTTCAAGTTTTCTGGGAAAATACCCAGAAGGGATATAGCTGGATTGAAGGGATTTCCAATCCTAGTTTTTTGAAGAATCTCCATATTGATTTCCACAGTGGCCACACCAGTCTACACTCCCACCAACAGTGGAGAAGGGCTCCTTTTCCCTCACAGCCCTGCCAACAGTTGTTATCACTTGATTTCTTTTTCTTTTTATTTAAGTGAAGAAGAAAAAAAAGACATATATAACAAAGACAACAAGCAAAAGAGACAAACAAACGACTAGAATAAATGGACAACAGTAACATTGCAGGTTTACAAAACAGGATGATAGAAACTTGACAATGGTTGCAATACTGCGTATTGTTATCTTCAAAATGGTTACTTACATTAACAGATATAGACATGTAAAACTGATCCAATCATATGAGTATTAATTGTTCTTTCTCAATAACGAATACATTCAGCAGTGTTTTCATTGTAGTTGTCTTACATATACATATAAACAAGTTTATATCTGTTCCTTTTTCCTTTTCTCTTTCCCCCTTTTCCTTCCCAATTACTTTTGCTCTTCGAGCTGCTTTTTACCCTTACATAGTATTAATTATAGATTTTGGATCATAAATACTTTTTCCATTTCTTACACTAGGGAGACAATATGGTATTTATACATGTGGTTTTGATTTATCTCACTTATCAGTCTGGTCTCAAGTCGTGTCCATTTACTCATAAAAGTCTCCATGCAATCTTTCTTAATAGCTGAGTAATACTCCATTGTATAAAAATACCACATCTTTTTTATCCAGTCTTTGATTGATGGGCACTTGGGTTGTTTCCAAGATCTAGCTATTACAAATTGGGTTGCTATAAACAAGGGTGCACAGATATCACTGTGGTATGATGTTTTCAATTCTTCTGGGAAAATGCCCAGAAGTGGGATAGCTGGGTTGAATGGGATCGCTAATCCTAGCTTCTTGAGGAATCTCCACATTGTTTTCCACAATGCTTGTACCAGTCTACACTCCCACCAACAGTGGAGAAGAGTTCCTTTTTCTGCACAGCCCCTCCAGCACTTGTTGTTGCTTGATTTTTTAATCTTGACGATTCTTTCTGGAGTGAGATGGAATCTCAGTGTTGTTTTAATTTGCATTTCCCGAATGACCATTGATGTTGAACATTTTTTCATATATTTATTTGCCATTTGGATTTCTTGCTCTGAGAGGTGTGTATTCATGTCAGATGTCCATTTTTGGATTGGGTCCTTGAATTTTAGGGGCCTGATTTCTTTTAATTCTTTATACATTTTAGATAGAAGTCCTTTGTCTGATGGACAATTGGCTAAGATATTTTCCGAATTCGTGGGTTTTCTTTTCACTCTGTTGGAGATTTCCTTTGACATGCAAAAACTTTTTAGTAAGATGAGATCCCAGTTGTTGATTCTGGGAAGTGTTTCCCGTGCAATTTCATTTAGTTTGTGAACTCTCTGCCTACTCCTATGTCATCAAGATTTTTACGTACTCTGTCTTCAAGTAAGTTTAGTGTCTCTGTTTTTATATTCAGATCTTTGATCCATTGTTATTTTATTTTAGTGCATGATGATAGGCATGGATCTAGTTTTAGTTTACAGCATATAGAAAGCCAGTTTTTCCAGCACCATTTGTTAAAGAAGCTGTCTTTCTTCCAATGTACCTTTTTGGCCCCTTTGTCAAAGGTGAGGTGGCTACGTGTGTTTGTAGTTGTGGCTGTATCTTCTAATCTATTCCATTGATCTTCAGGTCTGTTTTGATTCCAGTACCATGCTGATTTTATCACAGTATCTTTGTAGTATAGTTTCAAGTCAGGTATTGTGATGCCTCCTGCCTTCCCTTTGTTGCCCAGAATTGCCTTTGCTATTCTAGGTCTTTTCTGGTTCCAGATGAATTTCAGGAATGCTTTCTCTAGCTCTGTGAGGTAGGTAGGTGGTATTTTGATTGGGATTGTATTGAATCTGTATAATAATTTTGGGAGAATGGCCATTTTCACGATGTTTGTTCTTCCTATCCATGAACAGGGAATATCTTTCCATTTTCTGAAATCTTCTTCAATTTCCTTTAGAGTGATGTAATTTTCATTGTGTAGATCTTTTACTTCCTTTGTTAGATTGATTCCTAAGTATTTCATTTTTTTGGATGTTATAGTGAAGGGTGTGGTTTCCCTTATTTCTCT
>RJWM01051981.1:0-10250 GCA_004363535.1 Dasyprocta punctata | reverse complement strand
AGACATCGAATTGCATTTCACCTCAATAGCTGTCATCACAGCCTGTGTTTCTCCAGATAAGTTGGTCACTTACAGTGGGGGTGAAGGAGGGAAATAGTACTTCTTGCTTGTCAGCCTGCATGCTGGAAGGGGCTCGGGTCTGTCTCTTCCAGTCAGGTGGTGTCCCATGCATGGCACTGTTTCCCAGACTGGGCTTGCTGGCTGATGTGGCCTTGTTTTCTTTACCCCCTGGTCTGCAAATGGCCAATCTGTGAAAACTTTCAGTTCAGCTAGTAAGATGTCACAATAAATATATTTTTGAATATGGCTATTGGTGCATACAGAACGTTTTACTTATATTTTGGCCTTTGTGTATTTCACAGCATCTTGTTACATTTTTCAACACTGAATGGCAGTGCTGTCATTCTGTCCAGTACATTTTACCCCTCCCAAGACTCTCGCTATTTTTTTGGACCTAGTTCTAACATTGATTCATTCTGTTTGGTTGCATGATCATTTCACAACATTGTGATTAGTCAAATATGTACTTATATTGCTGTTTTCTTTGTCATGAGGTTTGTATTCCCTGTGTCTATATCAGTTGGTTCTTGCTCCATTTCACTA
Organism: Dasyprocta punctata; assembly: GCA_004363535.1. Lineage (NCBI taxonomy): Eukaryota > Metazoa > Chordata > Mammalia > Rodentia > Dasyproctidae > Dasyprocta > Dasyprocta punctata. Next base: position 9,647 of record RJWM01051981.1, on the reverse strand, counting down.
TCACAGGAACTTTGACTCACATGGCCAATGTCAAAATCATAATCATCATCCACCCACATCACTCTTCTGTTATGAAAGCATGTATTTTACCATACTGGGTCATCCTCATGATTCATGCATGAGTAATCTGATGTTTCACTTTTGACCTCCTCCAATACTTACAAATCTAGTTTTTCACATTGGGTTACTTGTACCATAAAAATCAAAAGAAAAGTTTATAAAAACAAATCCTAGAGTAGTGTGTGCGTATTACATCCTCTGTGATGCTCATGTAATCATACACCAAACCTGTTAGATGGAGCATCACATCAGTAAAAATCCTGGTTTTACACTTTTGCACACAGACACACACCACGCCTTTCATTGTACCAAGTAGGTAAGCACCAAGATTGCTTCCTATATCCTTCAGACTAAGATACAGTGATGCTAAACTGGCTACCATTCTGCTAAAGCAAAAATTTACAGTAGAAAACTAAGAAATATATTTGTGGAGCCCAGTGTTACACGTTAAATATGGAGAAATTTGAAGGCTTTGTTTGTGAATATCTTGATTTAAAACTCAAGATTTTTTGTGTAATCAGAAAAGATCTGTTTTCTTAGTGTTACTTGAATGTTTCCCAAAATTCATGTGCTAAAACTAAATCACCAATGCTATAATATTAACAAATGATATTTTAGAAAATGATGAATTCATGAAGAGACAGCCCTCATGAATGAAATCATTGACTTATGAAAATGCCAGTAAAAAACAGTAAGGCCTCTTAGTACACTTCTGTCTTCCACCATGAAAGGACACTCAACAGGGTGCCATCTTGGAAAGAGTGAGCCCTCACTAGACACCAAACATGCTGGTATGGTATTTTGTTCTTGGACTTTGTAGTTTCCTGAAATGTAAGAAATGAACTTTCATGATTTATAGATTACCCATTGTGTGGTATTTTGCTGTGGTCCCACCATGGAGTAGATAGGCCAGAGCAAATGAGTAAAGCAGTAGCCAGAAGAGAGAGGAAATGAAATGTATGTTCTCTCTTTTTGACTTCTCAGACCCTGGTCCCTTGATCTCACATGACAAAAGTGCTCAGCTGAATATGTTAATGGCAGAGATATTATCTTAGTGTACTACCTGTTCTCATTACAATTTTTATTGTTGGTCAATTTTATGGTGCAATTTTTCTCTAAGGAAGAACACTACAAATGCCTTGAAAAAACCTACTTATGTAAAAGCAGCTTAAAACAGCCAAACTCTGTCTTCCTATGCTCTTGCAAATATCACTGTGCTGGTACTGACGTGATTTTTTTTCCAGTCCATGCTAAAAGAAAAATATATGAAGTATGGTAAGGTACAGAACATCAGAAATATGGTCCCTTCAATGAGTAAGTGTTAAACGCTTCTAGAGAAATGACAGTGAAGTTAAGACTAATTATAAGGACTTCCTCCAAGATGGCCGCCCAGATAACACCGTGACAGGGAGGCCCCCTGAATATACCATCAAAATGCTGGAATATAAACTAATATAATAACAGAGAGAAGAAAAAAAGAGGGAGATGTGTCCTCTGGACCCAAGAAGAATCTAAAACAGGAACTGTAGCCCATGGAAAGAGTAAAAGAATGAAATAAAGGCGGAGACCAGCAGCACCTCTGTCCGGAGCGGAATCCAATCAGCGCTGCAACCCGAGCTGAGATGGTACGATCCAGGTGCTCTTGATATGCGGTGGAGTTGCCGGTAGAATTGCTGCGGTGTGGCAGGATGGCAGAAGCAGCGGTCAACTGTGGAGCGAGGTGGTTGTGAGTGGGGGAGTGAGTGAACCCTGTGGCCCCCAGCCCCCCACCCCCGAGGGAGAGCGAGGGACAACCATCTTGAGACCGGAACTGCACCTAATTAGGCACGGTTCCTGGAAGGCCGTGGCGGAAGCGGCACAGGTGCCCTGGGAGCGATAGAGGAGGTTTGGCGGATGGCCCTGTACAGTTTACCAGACAGCGGCCCCATCCTCTCGCGCACCGCAGCAGACATCCATGGAGCAGAAACAGGCTTGGGAGAGGCAGTGGACCAGCACAGCCTCACAGGCGAGCCCAGGAAAATGCCAAGACGGAAAGGCAGAGGGCGCTCTCCAGACTCCGATACAAGCAGAACCAATTCCGGGGATGCTAATGCTGAAATGGTTGGGAGTCCAAAAATTAAACTCTCAGAGGAGTTGACAACAGAAGTGGGGAGACAACTCCACGAAGCTATGAAAGAAATTAAAGCAGCACTGTTAACCCAACTGAGAATTGAAATGAAACTCATAATCGGGGAATTGCTAAGTGCCTCTAAAGGAAACATAGCAGGAAAGGTGGAGGATGAAAAATCAAAGGAAATTGAGAATGAAACAAAGACTTAGAATGCATTAATCAGATTCAGAGAGACTACCAGGACATCAAAGACTCCAATAAAAGTTGGCAGAACCACTTGAAGGAAACTAAGGATAGACTTTTGTATCTGGAAGAAAGAATGAAAACTTGGGAAAAAGAAAGCAGAGACTTTCTCAAGATAATTAGAAATCTGGAAGTGGCAGTGCAACAGCTGCAAGACAACCCAAGGAAACATAACTTACAAATAAAAAGTGTAAGTGAAAAAGCAGGGGTCAATACAAATGAAATTAAAAGACTATTTACAGAAATAATTTCAGAAAACTTCCCAAGCATGGGAACAGGAAGAGACTGTCAGATAACTGAAGCATATAGAACTCCAGCTAAACTTGACCAAAACAGGCCTACACCCAGACATATAACAATCAAGATTCCAGAAATCCAACACAAAAACATAATATTAAAAGCTGTTAGAGAAAAGAGACAGATTACCTACAAAGGAAGGCCCATCAGAATCATGACAGACTTCTCAACACAAATCATCAGGTCAAGAAGAGCTTGGAGTGAAATACTTCAAGCCCTGAAGGAAAATAATTTCCAACCCAGATTAATGTACCCTGCAAAATTATCTTTTAAAATCAATGGAGAAACAAGATACTTCCACGACAAAGAACAACTAAAAGAATTTATGACAACTGAGCCAACTCTACAGAGAATACTGAAGGACATTCTAGTGAGAGATAAAGAAGTCCACTGCTCCAGAAAAAGAGACAGAGAGATACCACCGAGCAGAGCAGACAAATGAATAATCCATTAACGGGATTTAAGTCCAGTATTGCTTTTAATGAGCTGTCTAGTTTAATCCTATTCTACCTCGACCGGCCTATCTTCATCATAAATGATGACAAAGACAGCTATTGTAAAGATAACAGAATTTATAAGGGTAGCCTTCAGTGATATATGATCACCCTGCTTCAAAACCAGGTACTACTTTCACTGCTCTGTTCAGAGGGATTTTAACCTATTTTAGTATGATTGTGTTACAACAGATGATACAGGCAACTGCCTTGAAACTAACATGAGGCATCATAGAAATCAACGTTACATTACTATGTATTGCCCCCATTATCTTATCTGTTATTGGTTTTATTCAGTACTATCTCGTTTGACTATATTTGGCCAATTGGTAAGGACATTTAGTTAGAAGACAATAAGAGGTACTACAAGGGGAACCAAGGAAGGAAGGTATGAAAAAAAAAGACATAGTTTTATATAAGGGTATCCATAAGATAGTTTAAAAGTCTATACTACTAAATGCATTAACTGGTGAGAGAGAACAGTTGATATTCATAAGACCAGATCAATCCTACATGTCTTTACCTGTCAGTCTGAACAGCCCCCTTAATGGTAACAATATACAATGTTGTAACCACTGTAAAATTCCAACCATCTACAGTACTAAACCTACAATTTTACAGTATCGGTTATGTTGTTGTTGTTTGCTGATCTCTTTAGTTTTTTGTTTCTCTTATGTATGACCATACTTTTATGCTTTATTGGTTTCACTCTGAACTATTTCGCTTGGTTATATTAGATCTGATGTTATGGGTAGTTATTTCAATGATAACAAGTGGTATTCTAAGGGGAAAAGAAGGAAGGAAGAGAAAAGGAAAAAGTCATAAATTTATAAATATGCATAAATAAGACAGTTAAAAAAACGTATTGCTAAATACAATAGCTATTGAAAAAGAAAAGTTAATATACCTGAATTGATGAATCTTACATGTCTATATCTGTCACTATCCCCAACCCCTAGGAAGGTAATGATATGCAATATTGTAACTACTGTCAAACTTCAACCACCTCAGTGTGTAAACCTACAATGTTATCGTATCAGATCTGTTATTGTTGTTTATCTGTCTTTTTTGATTTTTGTTTCTAGCTTCTGTATCTATTTTCTCTTAAATAAAAAAAAGACTAATTATAAAATCAAAGTAAATGGATATGTTTAAATTAAAGTTGTGGAAAGGTTTGCTGAGAGGTCCATGATATAATATCATAGAAAAAACTTTAAAAATCCTTTCGCTTATTTATTTATTTATTTATTTATTTATTTATTTATTTATTCTTTGAGTCAAAGTCTATGTAGTCCAGACTGGCCTTGCACTTGCTATGTAGCCAAAACTGATCTCAAATTTGTGCTGTTTGGTCTCAACTTCCTGAGTGATGAGATTACAGACTTACCACATCCAGTTTTGAAAACAGAAGCTTTTAATTAGACTCTCCTTTTCATATTTATAGTTATGGCTCAGAACTGAGAGTCAGTATTTATGATAAAAAGAAAATCCTCATATGCTTATATATATATAGACCATCAATGATTGAATGGAGTAAAGAAAGTCAGGAATTTTTCAATTCACTTAATCATTTTATAAATCTTTTAATAGAAAATTGGATTCATTTGTGACCAAACACTAATACCAAAATAAAAGAGGTCACCTAAGTAAATCTCTCTTTTCTAATAAATATTTTCCCCATTCTGTATACACTGAGAGTCATAGAAGCAGAATAAACCTGTTTGGTCACATATGGTGAAATGGAAACATTAACTCGTCAATCATTCTTTCCTAATGGCTGAATAAATAAACATAGTACTCTATTGTAAGAGAAGTGACTGCAGTCCAGTTTTCCTGAAACATCCATAAAAATCCTCTGTGCGCAGCAGAGAAATCACGTTCACATAAATTAGACTCATCTGGAAAGACAGATGCACTTGCTTAACCTAACTCCCCTGGGGCAATGCATATATCCAGCTGATGCTGAGAAAACAGAAGGATAAACAGACAAAGTTGAGATTTCGAAGCTAGATCAGGTGAATGCCTAGGGTAACCTGGAATTTGGCAAAGAGTTGGAAAACTCAGATAAAGTGGAGAGAAGGGACTACTAAAAACAGTCTTGACCTTTATAATGGTTGATCCGAACCCAAGCTATCCTAGTCTAATCCTTGATTTGTTTTTACTCTGTATTTTACCTTGTATTTTCTGGTCAGTTTTGTCCTTGATACTCCTATGGCTATGGTTCTCCTCTTAAACCTTAAGCCCTCTATCCCAGTTCAGGGTGAACTATTAATCCAAGGAAAACTTGGCCACCCCAAAGCAATTGCAAACAATTGTCTTGAAGAATGTTTAACGGCGTTCTATAATGTGACAGCATCATAGGCAAGAAATTTAAGTACCTATCCTTCTTTAGTCTCTGTTTTCAAGAATTAAACAACTGGGTATTTGATAACTATCTAGTGTCAGAAATGAGAAGCTGGGGAAGACAGTGACTCTCTTAGTCACTTTTCTGTTACTGAGACACACAAGACCCAACAACCACAAGTTAAAGGAGAGATTTATTTTGGTTTACAGTTTCAGCCACAGGTGGCTGACTCAAATGCAGAAACAGCATGGCACAGAGGAAATCTGATCCTGTCGTGATGACCAGAAAGCAGAAAGCAAAGGAGAAACTGGGAAGAAGCTCTACCCTTCCAGGTCATGCCTGTAGGCCTCAATTTCCAACAGCATGCCTACCTGATGAACTCATTAATGGGCTAACCCACTGGTGAATACAGCACTTCCATGGTCAACCAACTTCCAACCTCATGAGGCTTTTGAGGGATACCCCAGATTTAAACTATTACAAAGACTGATTTTCTATCTAATGCCCAATGCAGTTTTACTTTTCTAAGAAGGAAAAAAAGTGGTCTAAGAAATGTGCCTAATCTGAACGAATGAGTGGACAATTACATGGCAACTTGACTGGCACATTTGGGGTCACAGCTGGCAATATGTACAATGCCAGGCTTCCCAATCTAGGTCTTCTGTGTTCCTGGAAGAAGTTCATGTTAGACAATAGAGACTGTTAAACAGGTACAGTGTGGTTGGAAGTATTGCCTGCACTTTCCATGTAACATCACAGTATTCTCTCTTGGAAATAAGGCATAGGCCCCCGCATTGCTAAACAAATCCTGCTATCATGGCAATTAGATCATCATCTGAGACCGATCCCTAGCCAATGCTTTCCTGAAAAAGCTGGTGCTGTCTGTTTTTTGGAGCCTTGGTCTGTCCCAATTTCTGTCTCTGCCTGCCCTGGGGATATCTAAAAGGATCATTTCACACAGGTTCCTTAGAATAGGCCAAATTACTCCTCTTTTCTCATTCAAAACCTGACATTCCTAATCCAAGATTTCCTTTCTTTCTCTTTCTTTCTTTCTTTCTTTCTTTTCTTTCTTTCTTTCTTTCTTTCTTTCTTTCTTTCTTTCTTTCTTTCCTTTCTTTCCTTTCTTTTTTCTTTCTCTCTCTGTCTTTCTTTCTCTTTCTTTCTGTCTTTCTTTTTGCTGTTTTGAGATAAAGTCTCTCTATTTACTTCGGGCTGGCATTAAATTCACTATGTAGTCCAGTCCAAGCTATCCACAAACTCACAGAGATCCTCCTGCCTCACCCTCCTGAGTGCTGGGATTATAGGCATGCACCACTCTGCCTGGCACTCAAGTTTCTTTCAATGGTTGGATTGAAAGTGTGTTATACCTGGCAAGTAACTTTTGGCTTTTGAGTCTCTGAATGTCTGAGATAAAAATTCTATCTAGTTTTCCATCACCATAAATTAATAGGCATCCTCCTTCATAGTCAGAGGGAAAAATACCCATGTTAGATCTCATAGTCACAATTTGTAGCAAAGATACATTGCACACTTGCAAATAGGACTCTAGTTAAATGTGATAAGAATGCATAAGTAAAGGCAGATCAGAAGAATGGAGGAATGAGATAAATAAGTTCATGTGTTGTTTTAGGGTAGGGCTAACTTTTTCCTTGAAGATAACTTGATGTGATGCCTAGATAAAGTTTTCCACGCCTTAAGCATTCCTCTGAACCCTGAAAATCTCTGCTTGCATTACTGTTTACACCGCAAGCAGGGGTTGGCAATAGGCATCAATCCGCAATGCCTCACCCTTGCCTCCTTTGATAACTGCGTTTATCCTCACCATGGGGAGTGACCATTTCTCCCATTCTGCTGGACTAAGAAGTTTTTCTCTTGAACAGAAGGAACGGATTTTCTAGGGAAGCTTGGAGCATGATGCTTGGTTGCACTTTTGGTCAACAGTTGTCTCACAGACAAGGCTAGGGTAGAACTGAGTATCTAAGCACTCTATACCTATGAACTCACAAGAGGCCCCATGGCAGTACTGGGGAGACACTGGATGATGCAAAGGCATCAATCACCTTCGCCTTCCTTCCCCAGATATTGTTTCTCCTATTTCCACTCTCCTGCAGATATGGCATATTCTTTCATTTTTCATCCCTTCATGCCTTCGAAGAATTTTGATTTAGCAGTGCAAACAAGTTAAAGGTTACTCTTGTTCTAAGATATATTAACAGCTGTTTCATATCCACGTAAGACCCTGACTACTCACCCTCAGCCTGAACCATATCTTGTTTAGGCATGCTCTTCGGGTTTCCCCAGTTTGTGTTCTATTTTTTTATTTTGTAATTATCCATAATATAATTCCTGGTTAGTGGAGCTATACTTGAATCATAGTTCTATAGATTTTATGTAGCAAAGAATTGTTCAGCAGATAATACTTATAAAATATGACAAATTACATTTTTACTTGTGGGTATAGATATTCAGATAATTGACTTTTGAACTATGTCTCTTCAAAAATGAATCCATAGAACAAGAAGCCAAGCCCTCCCTGTGAGTTGGCGCCATGTGTGGGCCACTGAAAGGAGAACCAGATACCACCTCTTTCACAGACTGCAAGGGAAGAGACCAAGAAGCCAACAAGAAGCCAAGCCCTCCCTGCAAGTCGGTACCCTGTGCGGACTACTGGGGAAGAGCTAGACACCAGCCCCTTCCAGCATGCAGGCAGGGAGACAAGAAGAGCCAACATTCCTCCCCTGCCCCCCAGTAAGCGACAAGTTAATCCAGAGAAACACAGGCTGCGATGATAGATATTGAGATACAGTATAACTTAATGCTTGTAGTTTTTAGTGTTTCACTGACTTTGCAGGCCTAAAGCCAGTAGTCTGACTGTCTATTCAAAAGATAACAATATGTAATGTAGCATCTATGGGGGAATCTCCTTCTGAAGGTGATGACCATTGCTGATTCCCTATTATCTTGTTTTGAAGTCCTGTATCATTTTCATTGTTTTGTTTGGTTGGGTTTTATTCTGATTTTTCTTGTTTGATTTTGTTGTATCTGGTGGCATGGGCAGCTGTTTCAAAGTTGACAAGATATATTATGGTAGCCATTTTGAATTTACTATTATCTTGTTTTGAAGTCCTTTATTGCATTCATTGTTTTTTTTTTTTCTTATTGGTTCTATTCTGCTCTGTTTTGTTTGATTTCTACTGTGTCTGAAGGTATGGGCAGCTATTTTGAAGGCAACAAGAGGTATTATGGTAACCATTGCTGATTTCCTATTATCTTGTTTTGAAGTCCTGTGTCACTAGTACTGTTTTATTTTGATTGGATTTATTCTGTTTTATTTTGTTGGTTTTATTCTCTTTAAGATAAAAACTACCAAAAAGAATGGGCCCATAATGCAGGAGGACGGATGAGTAGGAAAGTGAAGGGAGAAATATGGAGAAAGAGAAATCAGACGTAAGGAGAGAGACAATGAGAGAGTAAATACAGGGAAAAGAGAGAGACACAGAGACAGAGATGGATGGAGAGAGAGAGGGATACAGACAGACAGGAATGGAGAGAAAGTGAGAGGGAGAGAGAGAGAAAAATAGAGAGAGGGAGACAGAGAAGAGGGGCAGATAGAAACCTCTAAACTCTTATAGCAATTAGATAATCTCAATTTCCCTATTAATTTTAGATTTTCTTAAATTATTAATCTTATTTAACAAACTATGTATTACACTTTACGTATTTCATTATACTATTTTTAAGAATCATTCTAAAAGATCACTTGAACTTGTTAAATAACATTTCTGTTCTCTCACTGTTCTGCCCCGTTTCTCCAGCCAAATTTCCCAAACAATATTTTAGTCCAGGCTAGGAAATGGTAATTACAAAAATTATTCAATCTTGGAAAGTTATTTTCTTACGTATTTTATAAACCAGAGGTTCAAATCTACATCAGTGGGTGTCAAGCCCACATATTACAGACCATTCTAAATATTTCAAATAAAAAGAGATTTAATGCAGCTAACACTTTACAGTGGGCTTAGAAACACTGAAAGAACAAAGGAGAAAAATCTGCTGCTCAGAAGGCAGAAGCTGCTGTTGAATCTGGACTAATGCCCAG